>CAUYUJ010018944.1:51525-56525 GCA_963575745.1 Prorocentrum cordatum
ACTGCTCCATAATAATGCAGCACTATTCCTACAGCACTACCGCTAGTGCACATTTCGGCGGCAATACTATTGTATTCGAGTGTTACAATAGTGGAGCACCTCTACTACAAAACAACAATGCGACTACTACAGCAAACGCTGTATGGTATGAGATTTACTGCACAACCTGAGTACTACTACTACTGCTACTGCTACTGCTACTGCTACTGCTACTGCTACTGCTACTGCTACTGCTACTGCTACTACTGCTACTACTGCTACTACTACTGCTACTACTACTACTACTACTACTACTACTACTACTACTACTACTACTACTACTACTACTACTACTACTACTACTACTACTACGCCTCCGCCTCCTCCTCCGCCTCCGCCTCCTCCTCCTCCTCATCCACCTCCGCCTCGGGCTCCTCCTCCTCCTCCACCTCCACCTCGGGCTTCGAGGGTGTCGGGGGGGGGGGCAAAAAAAAACTGTTTTTTTTGTTTTGCTCCCCCCCCCCTCCTCTCCTCCTCATCCGCCGCCTACTCTCCTCCTTCTCCTCTCCTCCTCCTCCTCCTCTGCCTCCTCCTCCTCGCTCCGCCTCCTCCTCCCCGCCTCCTCCTCCTCCTCCGCCTCTGCCTCCTCCTCCTAGTGAAGGTGTGTGGGAGAAAGATAGATAAAGTAGAGAGCGTGTAGGGGGGGTGTGTGGGTAAAGCGCGAGAGAGAAGAGGGCGGAGGATGATATAATGAAATGGTGAGTTTCGCAGGGGGGGGATTCGACCCTTAAACCCAAAACCGGTGCCGGGGAAGGGGTCCAGACCTCGTGGGGCCGATGGAAAGAAATCACGACGTCGGGGGTCTGGGCCCTCGCCGATCAGCGAGTCAGGCAACTCGATGGGCGGCGGGGGTTGGGCTTCGGAATTCGTCGAGTACTTGGCGCCAGCCGCGCCGAAACGTGGCCGGGCCGGAGCTGGCGGCGCGACGACCCGGAAGCTGCCGGCCGTAGGGATCGAAGGGGCAGCGAGCCCCTGCCGCACCAGAGCTCTTCCCTCCTTTCGGGGTCTTGGCCGTACGCAGAAGGCCGCGCCGAAGACGGACCCGGACCGTTTGCGGGGGCCCTGCGCGCGCGCGCGCCCTCCTGGCAGCTTCGGCTGACCATCCGCTCACCCTCGGGGATTCGGAGTTGCGCCAGCGGGAAGGGGATGGAGAAGAGGAGGGGGAGATGCGGAGGAGGGAACGAGATGTAGATGGAAAGTTCCAGCGGGAGGAGAAGGAGGAGCAGGAGGAGGAGGACGAGGAGGAGAGCGAGGAGGAGGAGGAGGAGGACGAGGAGTGGAGTGGAGTGGACACCACTGCGATGCAGGTTGGAGGATGAGGAGGAGGAGGAGGAGGAGGAGGACAAGGAGGAGGGGGAGAAAGACTGAGGGGAGAAGGAGAAGGGAGGAGAAGGAGTGGGTGGGAGCGGGAGAGAATTCTAGCGGGCTCTCGTGGCGTTCAAAAGGTTCTCTGCGACCATAGAAAGGGCAGAAAAAAAAGGAAGGTCCAAAAGAAGAAGTGGACGCGACAAGGCTCCCCGCCCTTGACCATACCAGCAGCAACTGCGACAGCATCAGTCGGATAAGCAGCAACATGGGCGGGAGCGACAGCAAGAGCAATGGCAGCCAGGCATGGATCAACCGAGCATGCAAACATCACGGCCAACGGCTAGCGGTCACGACCTGATCCCCCGCCCCCCCCCCCCATCAGCCTCCAACTCCTCTCCTTCCCTCCTCCTCTGTCCCCATCGTCGTTTTCATTCCCGTCCAGTCCCACCGCCCTTCGTCACAAGTGGCACGCGCGCGCCCAGGGTCCTGCCATGCGCGTGCCAGACGAAGTCTTGAAAAAGGGCGAGGCCAATCTACAGTGGATACATACGACAAAAATTCCCACCAACCCTCTGGGTGTAGGTGGTTTAGGACGGTTCCTCTTCCACCCCTCCCTCTTTCCCTTCGGGGAGGGGTTTACCCCTCCCCCTTACCCCCTTCCCTGGACTTGGACAGGGCGTCTCGCGGGTCCTTGGAGCGTCCAAGATGGCCGAAGATGGCTCCAAGAGGGCCTCAGAGAGCCCAAAATGACCTCCAAGATTGCCCAAGATATCCCAAGATGCGTCAAGATGGCTCCCAAGACGCTCCAAGAGGCTCCAAGACCGCTTCAAGACGGCTTCGAGCGGCCACGGAGCCTCCCCAGGAGACCGCCAAGAAGCCAAAATCCTTCAAAAACAAACGGAAAATCAATGAATGTTGCCTTCTCGCCTGTTCGCCTCCGATGGCCTTCCGAGGCCTCCAGGCAGCTCCAAGAGGGCCCATGAGGGCCCCAAGAGAGGCCCCAGAGAGCCCAAACACGGCTTCAAGAGCGCTCCGAGAGCGCCCCAAAAGGGGCCCAAGAGGTGATTTGGGAGGCTCCCGAGGGGGGAGGCTAATTGAAGCTCTCCCCTTCTTTGATCGATCTCCTCCAAGATGGCCCCAAGAGGCGCCCAGGATGCCCCAAGATGCCAAAAAACGGCCCCAAGATGGCTCCAGAATGGCCCCAAGAGGCCCCCAGAAGGCTCCCAAGAGGAGCCCAACCCGCCCCAAGAGGCCCCCCCAGGGGCACCCAAGATGCCCAAGAGCCCCCCAGGACCGCCGAGAGACCCCCAAGACGTCCCAAGAGGCCTTCAAGAAACGCCCGAGAGATATCCTAAGAGGCTCCGAGAGGCATCCAAAAGACCTCTGGCCTTGTTGCTTGCCCTCCTCCTCCTGCTCCTCCTTCCTCCTCCTACTCACTCTCTTCCTCCTCCTCCTCCTCCTCCTCCTCCTCCTCCTCCTCATCCTCCTCCTCCTCCTCCTCCTCCTCCTCCTCCTCCTCCTCCTCCTCCTCCTCCTCCTCCTCCTCCCCCTCCTCATCATCACCACCATCATCATCATCATCATCATCATCATCATCATCATCATCAGCATCAGCATCAGCATCAGCATCAGCATCAGCATCATAATCATCGTCGTCATCATCAGAATCATCATAATCAGCAGCACCAACATCATCATCAGCAGCATCAGCATCAGCATCAGCATCAGCAACGCATCAGCATCAGCATCAGCATCAGCATCAGCATCAGCATCAGCATCATCATCAGCATCAGCATCATCAGCAGCAGCATCATCCAATTAATAGTCCTTCTCCCCACTCCCTCATCCATCCATCCAGCCTCCTCCTTCTCATCCTCTCTCCTTCGCACGGTTCGGCCGTCCACCTCTTTGCTCCCGCACTTCCCTGATCACCTCAACTCGCCTGGACATCGTTTCTGGATGGGCTGGTGGGGATACTTTTCGGTCGCGTCCACCAGCGAAGGCGCTAGCGGAGTCAGAAGCGCTCCGGGACACGGAAGCGGCCCAATTAGCTACTAAACGCGCCGCAGGCTGGCCGGCCCACTCACAAAGCAGCGGCAGGGCATGGCTGGTGGGGATATTTTTTTGTTTTTTTATTTATTTGTTTAACAGCCGCAGGCGGAAGCGCCAGCGGCGGGAGGTCGCGGGCGGGCTACGGCCGCGACTAAATTGCCGAGCGCGCGCGGGGGCCGCGGATCAGGCGGCGGGGGGGGGCAGCGCCCAGGGCGGCAGAGCCAGCGTGCAATCCAGGGAGTCTGCAGAACAGGCCCTGAACGAGACATGCAACGGTGCATCCAGGGAGCCTGAAGACAGGCACCGAGGAGACCAAGCGCAGTCAAAATGGCGCGTGAGGCGTTCCCAGCAGTTCAGATGCGAACAGAGAGGAACGTTCCCGAGGACATCAATCCAGGGAGTCTGACGGGTAACACAGACTGACTGGAACATAAGTCCAGCGGAAAGCCTGACGGCGAATCAGAGTCGCAACGCCAGATAGCGCATCCAGGGTGTGGAAACATGATGACGGGAGAACCTTCCACAACTGAGATGCGTCAGCCCAGATCCATCGAGTGGAAGGGCGCCGAGTGCACGATACACGGAGGACAACGTGGCGCGTGCACACCCAAAGTGTCTCAGCGCTACCCAAACCGAGTCGGATAGCACGCTGGTGGGGATACGCGAAGCTTCTAGAATTCATTCTGCAAGACATGTTGAAGGACACTCTCTGTCTTCCTTCGAAGGCCCAAAGGTGCCCCAGAGCTTCTGTGGATGCGTGTGCCGTCGGGGGGGGCATACACGGACGTGCGGCACCTCCGCTTGCAGCTCACCGCTTCTTCTTCGATGTGCCTACCGTAGGATTCTCCTTCCGACTTTGGGGGTTCTCCTGGGGCCCCTTGGGATACCTTTGGGGCCTGCTGGGATCCCTTCGGCGCCACCTCCGGCCCGCTGGGACCAGGCCGGAGGGCCAGGGGGCCGCCTGGGTTTGAGTCGGGCGTGTCCCCGTACAGGGGGATCTGGAGCGAAAAATTAAGAATAATTAGAAAATAACCCCCAAATGCTCAAAAATACTAGAAGGTGTCCTCCTGCAGAGGGACACGCCCGACTTAAGCCTGGGTGCGTCTTGGAGATGCGGATTTTGGGCGATATATATATATATATATATATAGGCAGAGAGAAAGAAAGAAAACAAAACAAAAATCCAAAAATGCTCAAAAATAATAGGAAAATCGTCGCCAGACTATCTTTTGACTATTTGTTTGATATTTCTCCTGTAGATGGACATGCCCGCCTTGACGCCAGCCCTGGCCTCCCGTCTTCGCGTCCGCCGTCGGCTGCGTGCTTCTCGCTCCCGTCTGCCTCTCCGTCGCCGCGCAGCAACGTGACGAGAGCAGGCGGCGCAGGCGCGATGGGCTGGGGCCATCTTGGCCCGTGCTGGCGGCCTCCAGGGCCGTCCTCGGGACTCGCAGGAGTTTCGTGTAGGCCTTCTTCCAAGCCGCTGGGCCGCGCCTCTGACAAGGCCTCGAACAAGTTCGACGTCTGGAGAGCGTTCGGGCACTGGAGCCTCTTGGGGCTTGATAGACGGTCGTCGAGGCCTCGCGGGCACCCAGGAGTCTTGC
>CAUYUJ010018944.1:61525-76525 GCA_963575745.1 Prorocentrum cordatum
CCTCCTCCTCCCTCCCCCTCCCCCTCCCCCTCCTCCTCCTCCTCCTCCTCCTCCCCCTCCTCCTAATAAGGACGCGCGGTAAGGGCGCAAGACCCTTGGACGCCGACGTTGGGATTTTCGGGGCGGCGGACGACGAAAGCCTCAAGGGCGCAAGAGCAAGGCAAGGAAGAGCAAGGACGCAAGGGTACCCTGAGCAAAGTCGCGCGTCCTTATTAAGCCTTTTTGACTGTACGCAATTTAGACGGCGCGCCAGGGGGGGAAATTTGGAGGCCTGGAAATGGGCACCAACACCAAGACAGGGAGCTGCCTCCACCGGAGGAAGACGATCCTAGAGTTCGGTGCTGGTGCTAACCTTTCGGTCACCTTGGAAGCCAGAGTATTACCACCATCACCGAGATCGGGATATTCTTCCCTCGGTGGAGGCACACCGCCGATACTGGTGTTGATGTCGACCTCTAGGCCTTCGAGAAATGAGAAGGGGCGAGCCTTTTCAGAAGGCTCGGAAGTTCCCGGGCTTTCTGGAAAGTGTTCTAAGCCTTCCCCGAGGAAACAGCACACCTCTCAGCAGCCCGGAGGCCTTCTGAGAAGTCCAGCCGCCTTCTGAGAGGGCCTTCTCCTTCTCACTTCCCCCCTCGCTCGCCGCCACAAATCGATGTACCCCAGACCTGATTTTCTCGTCGGAGAGGAAATCACATCTTCGCGGATCATAGAGCTACGAACATCCAAGGTACACGTCGTTCACTTCTAATCGTGCTCATTTCTAATTGTGCTCGTTTCTAATTGCTCCTGGCCCCCTAGTGACCAGCAAGAGGCCCCGGATGAGACAACTATGAATGAAAGGATCTTGGCCCCCGGAGAATCAAAGAATTGTCGATGAATTGGGAGTGAACGCTGTGTATATTTTCTCGTAGGTTCGACAGGACTATCAACGCTGGGGTGAATCAATGAGGTACTTGAACCCCTGCTTGGGCCTCCCGGCTCGGGGACCGCCCCGGCGGAGTGGGCGCGGCGGCCGGCTGCGATGGAGCCCGGCGTGCTCCTGGCGGGGTGGCGGCATCCGAGCTCTCCACGCCCGCCGACCGTCGATCCTCCCGTTGTCGGTGGGAGGAGGGCGGGGCTCGGCAGGGCTCGTGCTGGGCTTCATGCTGCTCCCATCGCACTCAACAGGGGGCCACGCGCGAACCCTGCCCCTACCCCCCACGAGTTCTGCGGGGGAGGGTGGGGTTCACTTCACTCGGGAGCTCCCGAACGAAGTGAGCCCCACCCTCCCCCTCAGAAATCGTGGGGGGTAGGGGTAGGGTTCGCGTGTTGCCCCCCACTCAAGGACAGCATCCCAGAAATGACTGTCCAGCACCTGTAAAATTGTCGAAACGGTGTCGAAACGGTGTCGGGCGAGGGTCTCCCAGGGCGCGACACGTGAAGAAAACCCTCGAGTTTCGGTAATTGTTCTAGTGCTCGGAATTCTTTCTGGTGGAACATCATAAGCTAAGCTGTGTTCTTTGTGCTCGTGTTCTTCTTGCTTTCCTGCGCGCTGTCTACTCGTCCTGCCTCTGCTGCGAGGCGAAGGCACGACGAGAACGGTCCACGAAGTCGCCAGAACACCGCTGAGCTCGAGCCCTGGGAGGCTCGGACTGCGAAACACGCGCCCGACGCAACTCCGAGCCCTGCCCCCGCTGCCCGTCGAGTTGTCTGCATCGTTGGTCGGCGAGCGTAGGATGAGGTCGGGCGTGCCCCCCTGCAGGCAGATCTTGGGCGAAAAACAAGAATGCCCTGGGAATGCTCCAAGAATAATCGAAGCGTCGTCCCCGGAGAATCCATTGGACTGCTTCTGAACACTCCTCGTGGAGAGGGGGGCCCGCCCGACGAAGTGCTGCCCGCCGAGCTGTCTGCAGCGTTCGTTGGGCGGCGAGCGTGGGCTTCGCACTCCGCCGCCGGCCTCGGGACTCGCCGCGCGCCGCGCGGCGGCCTGAGGCGCTGCGGCTCGCGCGGCCCCTCGTGGGGGGGCACCAACTATACACCTGCACCGATCCTGGCCAGGCCAGGATCACCCTGGGCCCAGGATCGGTGTCTATGCCTTCCTGCCCCAGGCAGGAGGGCGTATACACCGATCCTGGGCCCACGAGGGAAGAGGAAGGAGGCGTGGAGGATGAGGAGGAGGAAGAGGAGGAGGAGGAGGAGGAGGAAGAGGAGAAGGACGAAGAGGAGGAAGCGCGGTGATCCTGGGCCAGGATCGGCGTTGGTGTATACTTGGTGCCCTCCGACCTCGGGCTGCCGCGGGCCCGCCGCCGCGAGCCGCTGCGCCGGGCGCCCGCGCTCGCGCTGCGGGGCCGGCCGCGGCCGCGGCCGCGGCCGCGGCTGCGGCTGCGGCTGCGGCTGCGGCTGCGGCTGCGGCTGCGGGCGCGGCCCTCGGGCCCCCGGCGGCTGCGGCTGCAGCCGCGGCGGTCCTGGCGTTGGGTCGGGCGTGTCCTCCTACAGGCGGATTTGGGGCGGAAGATCCAACAGCATACCCCCAACCAACAAAATACTATACATATAAATATACTTCTATGTATATATACACACACACACACACCCTCTATACATATATATCTATATATATACAAGACTGCAGTGGCGCTTCGGGCCAAGCACCTCGGTCCTTGAAGCTTGGTACGCAGGCGGAATAGCAGGAAGGTCAAGCCGACAACTTAGCGATAACTCCTTGTTGCCTTGTCCGACATCGCCGCTATACTATGTTTTTTCGTTATCCTTTCTCAGTGCTTCTGTTTCCTCATTTTCGCCATACCCTGCGCACACTCCCCATCCTCCTCAGCTCTTTTTTGCGGAGGCTCCTCCTTGGAGAGCCTCTGGGGGCCGCACAAAAGTTGTTTCAGGCCTTCTGAAGGCCTTATGGAGGCCTCCTGGGCGTATTCTGGGGGCCTCCGGGGGCTTCCTCGGGCCACCCTGCCTCCAACCGCGGTCTCCCTGAACGACCGAGTCACGATCCGGAACGCTTCGGAGGGTGTCTTTGGGCCATCTTGGGCCGCCATGGGGCTCTCTAAGGGCCATCTTGGACCCGTGTTGTGCGGTTTTGGGGCTCTCTTGGACTGCCTGGAAGCCCTTTCGGATGGTTGTGGGGCGATTTTGGAGCCCCCCAGGCGGCTTCGAACGCCCAGAAGACCGCCGTCTTGGAGCGTCGGGAAGCCGAATAGAGGAGAACCGCAGACTTCACCAAAAACCAATAGAAAATCAATGATTTTTGCCTCGGGGGGCCTTCTTGGGAGTGCTCTTGGAGGCCTCTTCGGGCCCGTCCTGGAGGCCTCTTGGGCCATCCGGAGGTCACGTCGGTCACTCTTGGAGCGCTCGTGTCCTGTCTTGGGGGTCTCTGGGACGTCTCCGATGACCCCCCGGATCGCCCTAGGTGTGCTGGGAAGACTCGGCAAAACGCCCTGCGAGGCCCGGGGGCCGCTTCGAGGCCCGTCTGGAGGTTCCCAAAGCCCCAGATCCCGGGAGTCCGGTTTGGGGGGGGAACACGTCCCCAGACAATGTGTTTTATTACTCTTGAATATTCCCCCCGTAAAAGGGCACGCCCGACTCGATCCTGGCGGCGAGGGGAGCGGCCGCGGGACGCGCTGTGCCTGCGCCGCGGCCGAGGGCGAGCCGCGGCGTCTGGGCTGTGCCTGCTGTCTCTGGCCAGGAGCCGGCTGCCATCTCGGGCGTCCGCAGGGCGCTTCCGCGCTGCCAGCCACCTCTGCGCGGCCTCGTCGCTCCACTTCTCCGTGCGGTACTTCTCTGCCGCTGGAGCGCTGCAGCGCTCCGGCGGGGCGGTGCACCGCTGGAGTGCGCGCTTCACTGCAGTCAGGCCCTGGGCCTGGCGGAGCTCGCCGGCGTCGACGTCGGGAGGGCGGCGCGGTGGAGGAGGCCGCAGCGTATCTTCCAGCTCCTGTCGGAGCTTCCGGAAGGTCTCCTCGCGCGCCTGCTCCGACCCCACTTGCGGCAGTTGCTGCGGCTGCGGCGGCACTGCCGACTGGGGCGGTGCCGCCGGCTGCGGCAACCCCGCCGCTTGCTGTGGCGGCACCGCCTTCAGCAGTGGTATTGACGGCTGCGACGGCGACGCCGCTGGCAGCACTGGCGGCACTGGCGGTACTGGCCAAGCGGACCGAGGCAGAGGCAGCACTGGCGGCTGCGCCAGCGCTGGCGTCGCTGTCTGCGGTAGGACAACGCCACTGGCGCCTGGCAGCACTGCCGCCAATGCCATCGGCCACGACAGCACTGGTGGTTGCTGCTGCAACGACGCGGGCTGATGCGCTGGCTGCTGCTTCAACGTTGTCGCTGGCTGCAGCGCTGCTGGCCACGGCGACGCGGGCACTGGCGGCGGCGCAGCCGGCTGCGGCCACGCCGACAGCGGAGGCGGCGTTGGTGGTCGGGGCTTGGTCGTGGTCTTGGGCGGCTCTGGCAACGCGAGCTGTCCAGAGAAAAGGGTTGACCTTGGCAGCCAGGTGGACGATTAGCAGGGGCAGGAGGACAACGCAGGAACGGGCAGGAGGAATGAGGAGGAGGAGGAGGAGGAGGAGGAGGAGGAGGAGGAGGAGGAGGAGGAGGAGGAGGGGGAGGAGGGCGGGAGGGAGGGAGAAGGAGCGAGAAGCGTGGAAGCGAGAACGGTGACGGAGAAGAGGGAGGAGGACGAGGGAGGGTGAGGGAGGAGAAGGGGGAGGAGGGCGGCGTAGAGGGGGGGGGTAGGCGGAGGGAGCACGGAGCAGGGAGCAGGGAGGAGGGCAGGAAGGAAGAGGGAGGGGCATGGAGAATGGAGAGAGCGACGAGGCAAAGGCGGCACGTCACTCAGTTCTCTGGCAGCTGCTGGCCTCGTGGAGCCATGCAGCCGCAAGCTCAGAAGGCAATACGGGCGTCGGCGTCTGCCCATGGGCAGCCAAGCGAGGAAAACTGACAAGCGCATCCCCCAGTTTGGATGTTCGTTCTGGGGACCTTCCTGGAGCCACTCGCTCCACTCGTGCGTCGAAGCTGCGTCGAACGTCAGTCGAGTTGGGTCGACCCTGAGGCCAACCTGAGTCGAACCTGAGTCGAACCTGAGTCGAACTTGAGTCGAACCTGAGTCGAACTTGAGTCGAACTGGAGTCGAACAGATCCATTAGGTGGGCTCCAGGAAGGTCCCCGAAACGAGCATCGAGCCCAGTGCTCCAACGAGAGGAGCGCCTCGACAAGAGAACAAGCTGGCGCCAGGGCCGAAGCGACCACAGACACACGGGCGCCTGCACGAACCTCAGCGCAAGAACGCGTCTCCACGCTCGGCGTGCAGGCTTGCCCTGCGAGGCAGGGATGTTTTCCATATCCACCGCCTGGGAACCGACGTCCTGGTGCCCCAGCGGGCGGTGGATATGCACATCTGTCGGCCCCCGGGGGCCCGCATATGTCCATATCCCTGTCTCGAATGGACACAGGCCGCGGCGGCGTGGACAGCGAGTCCTGTTCAAACTGGACAAGATCCGCTGTTGGGCATTGTACCCATTCTTTCCGTGCCCATTTCGCTCGTGCAGAAGACCCTCCAGGCGGTGGTCATGTACAAATTCCCGCCTTGGACGCCCTCGATCCCAAGCAGACCGACCGTCCGCCGCCGTGCTGTGCCGCGGCTGGTGCACGCATGGAGCTCCCTCTGCGGTCTCCCGGGCGTTGCGCCCCGACGGAGCACCGGCCGACGCACCCCAGAAAGGTGCCGCTTCTCTCGGGCCCGACGTGCGCCCGGGCTGCTGCTCCGAGCCCCGTCGCGCATGGGAGGAGGGGAGGAGGAGGGGGAGGAGGATGAGGAGGAGGAGGAGGAGGAGGAGGAGACGGAGGAGGCGGAGGAGGAGGAGGAGCCGCGCCCCTCTTCCCCACACTTTCCCGTCCCGCCCGCAGCGAAGTCTGGTAAAGAGAGCTTAGACCATCGACTCGAGAGCGGCCTGGCCTGTGGCCAAGCGTAGAGTGGCGGGCATGTGCATGCCCACGGGAAGGGTGCTGAACGCAGGGCCTGGGAACTCATGGTTCTTCTTTGACCCGTTCGTGATCATGCGGTCTTTCCGTAGAACTGAGATGTGTATATATATAGTGTATACATATATACACCGCTCGTCGAATCGATGTTGTCACAACGCGAAAGGAACGCAGCCCTAGTCCACCAGAGCTATACTCATGGGCCAGTTCACAGCAGGGTCGGATGTGGGAGAGCGGTAGCCTAGACAATAGTACGACGCTCATTGCATTGGCGGGATGTCTTCGACCTTACCCACCAGCTTGGTGTCCTCACTCTCACGGTGCCGAGCCTCCTCCTCCTTTTCGACCTTCCTCTCTCGCCGCATCCACTATTGTCTCCTGGATCACCTAACGACTGCCTCAAACCATCCACAACACCATAGAGCACAATCCACCACAGGCATCTCCAAAAACTGTTCGCTGCTCTCCCACCCCCTCCTCCATTTTTACCGCGACCAGACATCTTGAGGAGCTCGCGAACGAAGCACAAGAAGGATCGGTACATAGCACACACGATATACCATGGATGCCGCATGCTGCTGCGGAGCCCAGGGCGGAACGAAGCGAGGAAAGACAGAGAAGTGGCCAGGCGCATCACATCGGCAGGACAGTACCTCTCCGATTGAGTGTGGCAGTGCCTGGAGTGTCGGCGTCTGCAGCAATGCTGCAGGCGCGAGCAAGGAAAGGGCCAACGCAACGATGCTTCAACGATGATTGGTGCAAATGTATCGATGGCCCCTGGTGATCGAGAGTGACACCTGGTATTCCTGCTGCTCCTCCTGCTTCTCCTCGCCATCCCTCTGGGCTGACTGCAGGATCGTACCCACTATCGGGCCGACGCCGAAAGCGCGGGGCTCTGCTGTGCGCCTCTGGCCTCGCCTGGGGCTGGCAGGGTGGGAAAGGCGCGAGCAGGGAGGGAGGCTCGAGGAGATGGAGGGGGGCTGGAGGAAAGATAGAGAGGAGGGAGAAACCCATCCACAGACGGGCCCTCCGCAAAAGCGTTTCCTGTCGTCTGCCGCGCGAATCGCCTGAGGACCCCGTCCCGAACAAACACGGAGGCGTTCGCGCAATGGGGCCGTGTGGGGCCCGAGGCCCCCCGCTGCGGAGGAGAACGAGGGCGGCAGCGAGGCGGACGGCCGACGGGGCACACGCGCAACCGGCGCAAAGTCCAGAGCGCATCTGGCACGCGATTGCAATTGAGCGACGACAAGACTGGCCATCGCTCGGACGTCCATTTCCTGTGTTTGTTTGGGGGTTCGTGCGTAGTTTTTTTCGCCAAATGATCAAGGATGCTCCTCGATGGTCCTCGCCGACGGAAAAGTGCACACGTCCGAGCGATGCCAAGAAGAAAGGAGCCTCACGCGAGGTGGCACAGCGACCTTCCGCGGCGGCTCGGGCGGGCCACCAGCGCGGCACGCCGCACTAGAAAGGGGGGCAAGTGCGCGCAGCCTTGCGCGGGCAGCTCACGCGCCAGTGTCCGTACAGGCGGCACCGTTAATTCTGCGCCGCTCATCTGGCAAGTGATGGCGCGCGTTTGCCGCTCTGCCCGTGCCCGATGGCCGCGGAGGCTTAAGGCTCAAATGGGAAGAGGCCGTACATCGCTCGGGTCGGCCAGGCCTGCGTCGACGGGAAGAGGGAGGATGGAGATGATGGGCAGGAGGGTGACGTGCACGAGGAGGCGAGACTGGCAGTTGCGCTGCCTCGCGGCCAAGAAGAGTAGCCGCTGATCCTCCTCCTCCTGCTCCTCCTCCTCTGGCCCTTGCGGTATCTCGTGGCGAACTTGACATGCACGAAGAGCTGCTCCCCCCTCCCTCCAACTCGTTTCCTGTACTTCTCCGCCGCCCTCCATCCTTACTCCTCTTACACCCCCGTCCGACTTCTCCTCTTACGCCCCTCGCCCCCTCCTCTGAGTCATGTTGCATACTTATCCTCCTTCTCCTCCTACTCCTCCTCCTCTCCTCTTCCTCCTCCTCCCCCTATCCACGTTCAGCCCTCCTTCGTCTTTCATCCTGTTCTTCGTCTGGCCGTTGCGCTGCCGCGCGGCCAACACTCTGCAGAAAAGGAGACGCCCGTGCCTTCCTCACAGTGCTCCCCCCCTCCTCCTCCGCACACGTCGAGGGCAAGCGCAAGTCCTCCACCGCACGGGCGAGCAGAGCACTGGGCGACTGGGAGAAAGCAGCGGGCCCTCTCTCGCTTGAGGAGGCCCAGGCGAGCGCGCGTCGAAGGGGCCCCACCCAAGAGAAAAGCCGGGAGTGGCACGGCGCTCGCACGGCCGCAGCCCCGCCGCGGGACAGCCCTCCCGAAGCGAGGGAGGACCACGAACACAGCAGCCTCACCCTCGCTCTGGTGCACCGGGGGGGGGGGCAACGAAGAGCGGGCCCGCGCCCGCCCGGGAGCACAACGGGCGCGCGGGAACAAAAGAGCTCGGGCACGAGAACGGCGCCCGGACACCGCACCGCGCTCGGACTCCCAAGGAGGCCCCGCTCGAGCGCCGCACAGTGCCAGGTTTGTCGGCCCTGCAGGCCGAAAAAGCCAGGCACCGTGCCACTCCTCGGTCGAGGATCGACGACGCCTCTGGAGACGCCAGCGCGGCACGCTACGCTACAGCCAAGACGCTGGAATAAGGAACCGTTCGGGTTGGGAAGGGGCTTGACGTTCCTTACATGTAGTAGGTCCTTCCATGGCTGTTTCTCTAGCGTTCCTCGTCCACGCAGGCGGGTTTGGCGTCAAAGAAGGGGCTTCGTTCCTTACTTGGCGTTCAGCGGCCCGACTGTACGCTACTCCCGAGTGGCCAGCAGGCCGTGCCAGTCCAGAGCCCGGGAGGAGGAACAACTCTTGGCCCGTGCCTCCGGCACCCGGGCGATTACGCGTGTGAGCGTCGTGGCTGGCTGCGTTCAGGGGAAGGCAGGAGCGGGAGCAGGGGGGAGGAAGGAGGAGGAGGAGAAGGAGGAGCAGGAGGAGGGAGGAGGAGGAGGTGGAGGAGGCGGGAGGGAGGGAGAAGGAGCGAGAAGCGTGGAAGCGAGAAGCGTGGAAGGAGCGAGAAGCGTCGTGGTTCCCTGCGTTCAGGGGTTCAGGGGCAGGCAGGAGCGGGAGCAGGGAAGGAAGGAGGAGGGAGGAGGAGGAGGGGAGGAGGAGGGAGGAGGAGGAGCAGGAGGAGGGAGGGGAGGAGGAGGGGAGGAGGAGGAGGAGGAGGAGGAAGGAGGAGGAGGAGGAGGGGAGGAGGGGAAGGAAGGGGGAATGGGGGAGGGGGAAGGAAGGGGGGGGGCAGGGAGAGCGGGCCGCGCCTCTGCGCTGCCTCGCGGCGTACTTGATGTGGAAGAGGAGGCCCTTGCCCTTCGAGGCGCAGTACTTCGCGCAGCACCCGGTCTCCGAGGCGGGGCAGGCGAAGCCCTGCCCCCGCTGTCGCCCGATGCCGGCGCCCGCCGCCCCCCTCGAGGGGCGCGCCCTCCTAAGAAGGGCACGCGACGAGGATCACGTGGCCTCGTCTCTGTCGGCGTCGTCGCGACCGCCGCCGCCTCCTCCTCCTCCTCCTCCACGTCCTCCTCCTCCTCCTCCTCCTCCTCCTCCTCCTCCTCCTCCTCCTCCTCCTCCTCTTCTCATTCGTACTATTATTAGTAGTATGATTAGTATTATTAGTATTATGCTTCTTCTTCTTATTATTAGTATGATTCTTCTTCTTCTTACTAGTATTATTAGTATTATTATTAGTATGAGTATTATTATTAGTAGTAGTATTATTATTATTAGTAGTAGTAGTATTAGTATTATTAATATTATTAATATTAGTGTTCGTCTTCTTATTGGTATTAGTCTTCTTATTCTTATTATTATTAGCATTCGCATTCTTATTCTCATTAGCATTATTATTAGTTTATTAGTATTAGTATTATCATTACTACTATTATTATCATTATTAATAGTCGTAGTATTATTATTAATCGTATTACTACTATAATTTATATTATTATGGTTATTATTATCAATATTAATAGTATTATTAGCCTTAGTCGTATTATTATTATTCTTCTTATGTTAGTATTATTCTTCTTATTTAATAGTAGTATTCTGAATATTCTTAGTTTTCTTATTACTGTTATTATTCGTTGTAGTATTATTAATAGTTTTATTATTCGTATAAGTATTAGTATTACTATTCTTAGTAGTAGTATTATTATTATTCCTCCTCCTCCTCGTCCTCGTCCTCCTCCTCCTCCTTCTCCTCCTCCTCCTCCTCCTCCAACTCCTCCTCCTCCTCCTCCTCCTCCTCCTCCTCCTCCTCCTCCTCCTCCTCCTCGTCCTCCTCCTCCTCCTCCAACTCCTCCTCCTCCTCCTCCTCCTCTCCTCCTCCTCCTCTCCTCCTCCTCCTCCTCCTCCTCCTCCTCCTCCTCCTCCTCCTCCTCCTCCTCCTCCTCCTCCTCCCCTCCTCCTCCTCCTCCTCCTCCTCCTCCTCCATCCTCCTCCTCCTCCTCCTCCTCCTCCTCCTCCTCCTCTTCCTTCCTCCTCCTCCTCCTCCTCCTCCTCCTCCTCCTCCTCCTCCTCCTCCTCCCTCCTCCTCCTCCTCCTCCTCCTCCTCCTCCTCCCCCTCGTCCTCTTCTCCCTCCCCCTCCCCGTTCCCCCCACCCTCCCCCTCCTCCTCCTCCTTGCCCGAAAATCGGCCCCGAGTGTGCCCGAAACTGGCGCCCTGAAGCGCTCGAGTGTGACCGAAATGTTTGGTCCGAAATCAAGACGATTCTCAATGTCGCTTGCAGTTTCGGTCACGCTACGATTTCGATCACTACTTCGGGCACGTTTTCGGTCACCGATTCTTTCCAGTGACCTACCTATTCGGCTGATAGGGGCTGGGTGCCACGATGAGGATGCAAGGGCCTTGGAAGGCCATGTCGAGAATTTTGCGAGAACGGGGCGAGGCCAGCGAAAGCGGTCAAGGATGGGCCGAAGGGGGAGGATGCAGGCGTAACCTCGGAAAGTTGCTCAGACTGATAGGGAGGGGGAGGGGGGAGGGCAGTCCAAGGGGAGGAGGTGCTGAGAGAAACGAAAAAAGCGGAGAGCCACCAGCCCAAGATTTTGTACCAGATCTGCAGCCGTCGCAGGGGAGCGCCCTCACCCCCACATCCCGGCCCACGGTCCGGGAGGAGGGGGCCGAGGAGGATGCGAAGGGGGACGGCAGCCAGACAAGGAGGAGGAGGAGGAGGAGGAGGAGGAAGGCACGACGAGGACGAGGACGCGACGAAGACCAGGAGGGGCAGGAGGCGCGGCGGGAGGCGAGGCGGGAGGCGAGGCGGAGGAGCAGAGGCAGCAGGCCCTGCGACGGGACTGGCGGAGGGAGGCCTGCCCGCGTCGGCCTCCCGGGGGGACGGACGGAAGCCAAGTACGGAGACGGGCACCCTTGGAGGGGACCTGGAGGAGGAGGAGGAGGAGGAGGAGGAGGAGGAGGAGGAGGAGGAGGACCCGGGACACACAAATGAACAGACACAAATGACAGGATTCCCCACATTGTCCCATATGGTCTCTGGTTTTTGTCTTCCCCCCCACGTCCCACCTGTTCCCACATTCCCTGGGGAATCGACGATTACTCGTCTCGGAGTGTGTGTTCTTTCGCCTCCTGAACGTGTCCTTCTCCAGGGAAAGGACCTGTAACCCATGTGGGCCCTCGGATGGTCCAGCCGCACAGGGTGGATGCTGAGCCTCTCGCCGATGTGCAGTGCGGCAGCCCCGGGGCCATGCAGCAGCTGCTCCGACGAGTCTCCTGCGCGACGCCAGCACAGCGGCGGGCGGAGAGGGAGGAGAGGCAGCCATGCGCACGACTTGCGGGCACTGGCAATGCAGAGGCTGACGGCCAAGGCACGCAAGGACCTGCAGCCTGGTGTCATGCCGAATCTCCCGATGGGCAACACCCAAAGGAAATCCTTAAGCGAAGGCCTTCAACGTTTCGATTCCCTCCGTGGAGTGATCAGATCGCGTATACCTCAGCGAATGCTCCCTGTCACACCCGGCGCTATAATCACCAGCACTGCCATGATCATGACGAAGCGGAGCTGTCATCGTCGCCATACCCATCCATGCTGAACGATCGCAGAGGCAACACCACAACTATGACTGAACATGTCACGACTCTGGACCACAGAACCGCGGGCCGGCTTCTACGTCTCGCCGCGCACTTTCGCTGTACTGCATCTGCGTTGGCTCTATCGCGATATGTCAGGCTTCGTCGGGTCTGCTGCTCGTGGGCCTGCTGGCCCATGGCTTTCAAGTTCCTCGTGGGCCTGCTGGCACATGGCCTTCAATTCCTGCCGGCCTCACCGTTCGTGGTATTTCCTTCGGCCTCCTGCTATCGGCTCCACCCGAAAGTTCCGTTCCCGGACGTGTCCTCCCTATGTCAGCCTTGCCGTCAAATCGCAGAGCGCCTCGTCCCTCCCCTCCCCACCCCCGTAGCTTCTCTTGTGTAGACCGGAGACTTGCTGCATTGAGACTGTCCTGCGCACTCTGCTCACTAACCCAACGCCTTCATCGCCTCCTTCTCCTCCTCCTCCTCCTCCTCCTCCTCATCCTCCTCCCCCTCCCACTCCTCCTCCTCATCCTCCTCTTCTTCTATGTTTTATAATTATTCGTTGTGTTATATTGATTGATTTTTCTTCGTATGACTAATTTGTATTGTTAGTGCTAAGCATACTTTTAATGGTATCATTCTAATGGGTCGTCTTGGTATTCTTCTTCTTATCCATAGTATCAGTATCTTTCTTCTCCTTATCAGTACTACTCTTCTTATCGACATCATTATTAATACTATTATTACTATTATTATTCGTCGTATTAGTTGTGATAGTATTAGTAGTACTCCTCATCCTCGTCATCATCATTTTCCTCTTCGTCTTCTTCTAACCCTAAGTATGATTATTAGTGTTGTTATTCCTATTAGTAACATTATCATTGACATTATTAGTATTAAAAGTAAAATTGTTATTACTACTATTCGTATCACTAGTAGTATTACCACTATTAGTAACAATATTAGTAGTATTAGTAGTATTAGTATTACTAGTAGTAGTAGTAGTAGTAGTAGTAGTAGTAGTAGTAGTAGTAGTAGTAGTAGTAGTAGTAGTAGTAGTAGTAGTAGTAGTAGTAGTAGTCATCCTCCTCTTCCTCCTCCTCCTCCTCCCCCTCCTCCTCCCCATCCTCCTCCTCCTTCTCCTGCTCCTCCTCCTCCTCCTCCTGCTCCTCCTCCTCCTCCTCCTCCTCCTCCTCCTCCTCCTCCTCCTCCTCCTCCTCCTCCTCCTCCCCTCGCGCGCCGACTGCCTTTTCTGCCCCTCCTCGACGGGCCGAACTGCTCCGACGCGCCGCGCGCCAGCTGCACGGAGGTGGGTACGAAAGTGAGCAAGAGAGCAAAGGGCAGATGATCGGGGATGGGGAAGGGAGGGACGGTCCACCCCCCAACAATTACTCACCATGAGTAGTTGTAGAGGGCAAGGGTTTGAACGGGCGCCCACGCGAGAGCGCAATTCGGAACGACCGAGCACTTCCCGAGTGGAAGATGCGTGCCACAAACACCTTTCAGAGGATCTGCCGACCCCCTTGCCGGGATGGCACGGCGGGTGAGATGTTTGGCTGGCCCCCTCACCCAACTCCCTGTTACTGGAGGTTCAACCTCCCATTAGCCGAGGGGATGAGACCACGGGGGAAGCCCGCCAACGCATCTTAAACGTCCAAAAAGCTCCCCGTAACACTACGTGCACTATGCCCCAAAGGCTCTCTGAATGGCTCCAAGGTTGCCCAAGGTGTCCCACAGGATATTCCATGATGACCAGCTGCCCCTGGAGCTGCCTTTAGGGGCCTCGAGAGGACACCAAGATGGCCCCTATCAGGCCACTGGGGTCTCAAAAATGCCTCCGCGCGGCCCCCCTTCAGCAGGCAACGTGAGCTGTTTGTTTTTTTGGGGGTGGGTTCTTTGTGGCATCCCACACTGCTCGGATCAAGATGGCCCCACTATGACCCCCAGAAGCCTCCAAAGAGCGCAACAGGCCCACACGAGACGCTAGGGCAGCCCAAGGTGCCCCGCTGATGGCCGGCAAAGCTCCCAGCTGGCATCCACCGCCCCAATGCAGCTGCAAGACAGCCCGAGATGGCCGCAAGACGATCTCTCCCAAGCGGCCTGCATACCCTCCACAACAGCCCGAGTGCCGCCGAGGGCACGCCGAGATGGCCCCAAAACGCCCCGAGGGATACCCACAGGAGCCCAAGCTGCCCCAAGAAGGCCCAACACACTGCCCCAATCAGACCAGGTCTTCGGCAATTCGCTTCTCGAGGCCCTGACCCAGGACACCCACCGTTTAGCAAATCTGCTTCCAACTTGTTCCCCTGCAGGCCGGCGTGACGAAACAGTGTCATTCTGGGGACCGGCGGAATGGCGTAAGCCTCTGGGGCAAAACCAAAAAAAACGCATGTGGGAGTGGGGGCCAGGGTCAAGTCGGGCATGTCCTCCTACAGGCCGATTCGGGAATAAAAAGAAAAAGTAGTCAAGCAAGAATCAAAAATACCCCAAACAAAAACACACACACACAAAGAATCGTCACCAGACTGGTTTGTTCACCGTTCTCGGATATTCCTCCTGTAGCGGGACGCGCCCGACGGAGGGCCCGGTGAGAGAAGAGAGAAGGGCCCGTGTCAAGCTGCTGCTGCAGAGGGGGCGACGGAGCGTGGGAGGAGGCAGACAGTCGGGCCGGGCGAAAGGGGGGGATAGCAGAGGGGGGGGTGAGAATCAGCTCACGTAGCTGATTTTCCAGGCGCCTCCCAGCGCCAGAGGCGGCCACGTATCGAGGAATGGGCTCGGCGGCGGGGCCGAAACCAGCCGCACGCAGCAGATTTCGCAACCTTTTCCTATCCCCCCCTTCCGTTCGACCCGAGACAGTGGCGAGGGGGCGGGCACCAGCGTTAGGTCGGGCGTGTCCCCCTACAGGGGAAATTTCGACGAAACATAAAACATACCCCAAAAATAGCCCAAAA
>CAUYUJ010018944.1:81525-86525 GCA_963575745.1 Prorocentrum cordatum
AGCATCCTCATCATCATCATCATCAGCGGCGGCATCATCATCGGCATCCGTTTCCTCAATCTCGCCCTTCTCCACATCATCATCACCACCACCATCATCAACATCATCAGCATCAACATAATCTTAATCAGCATCATCATCATCAGCATCATCATCATCAGCATTAGCATCAACACCATCATCATCATCAGCATCATCAACATCAGCATCATCATCATCATCATCATCATCAGCATCATCATCATCATCATCATCATCATCATCGTCATCATCATCATCATCCTCATCATCATCATCATCATCAGCATCCTCATCCTCCTCCTCCTCCTCATTCTCTTCCTCCTCCTCCTCCGCCTCCGCCCCTCCCCTCCTCCGCCTCCTCCGCCTCCGCCGCCTCCGCCTCCTCCTCCTCCGCCTCCTCATCATCAGCCTCCTCTCCTCCTCCTCCTCCCCTTCCCCCTCCTGATCGTCCTCCTCTTCGCCTCCTCCTTCTCCTCCTCCTTCTCCTCCTCCTCCTCCTCATCATCATCATCAGCATCATTATCATCAGCATCATCATCAGCATCATCAGCATCGTCGTCATCATCAGCAGCATCAGCATCATCAGTATCAGTAGCATCATCAGCAACAGCATCATCATCAGCAGCAGCAGCATCATCAAGATCATCAGCTTACTCATCAACAGAACCATAATCCTTATCATCCTCCGCATCTACAGCATCATCAACAGTGTCAGCAGCAGCCTCATCATCAGCACCAGCATCAGCATCCTTATCAGCATCAGCATCATCGTCGTCAACATCACCTTCATCAGCAGCATCAGCATCAGCGTCATCAGCATCATCATCATAAGCAGCAGCAGTATCGTCATCCTCCTCATCCTGCTCCGCCTCTTCCTCATCCGCCTCCGCCTCCGCCTCCGCCTCCGCCTCCTCCGCCTCCTCCTCCGTCTCATCCTCCTCCTCATCCTCCTCATCCTCTCCCGCTTCCGCCTCCGCCTCCGCCTCCGCCTCCCCTCCCCCTCCCCCTCCTCCCCCTCTCCTCCGCCTCCTCCTCCTCATCCTCCTCCTCCTCCTCCGCCTCCTCGTCTTCCTCTTCCTCCGCCTCATCCTCATGCGCCCCCTCATCATCCTCCTCCTCATCTCTTCATCCTTCATCTCGTCCTCCTCCTCCTCGTCCTCCTCCTCCTCATCCTCCTCATCCTGCCCAACCCTCCATAGTCCTCCTCGTCCTCCTCCGTCTCCCCCTCATCCTCCTCGTCTTCCCTCTCCCCCTCCTCATCCAAGTCCGCCTCATCTGCCTCATCCTCCTCCTCCTCATCCTCTCCTTCCGTATCGTCAGCATGATCATCATCAGCATCAGCATCATCAGCATCAGCAGCAGCAGCATCAGTATCAGCAGCATTATCAGCAGCAGCATCAGCTTCATCATCATCATCCTCGTCATCATCGTCCCCGGCATCCTCCCCCTCCTCCTCCGCATCCTCCTCCTCCTCCTCATCATCCGCCTCGCCTTATGCATCCTCACCCCCTCCTCGTCCTCATCGTCCTCCTCCAACCTCCTCCGCGTTCCTCCTCGTCCTCCTCCACCTCCTCATCATCATCCTCCTCCTCATCATCATCCGTCTCCTTCTCCGCCCCCTCCTCCTTCGCCTGCTCGTTCTCCTCCCTCACAGCCTCTTCCTCCTCCGCCTCATCATCCTCCTACTACACATCCTCGTCCTCCTCCTCATCCTCATCATCGTCATCCTCATCCGCCTCCCCCCTCATCGTCATCCTCCTCATCCTCCTCCTCCTCATCCTCCCCCATCCTCCTCCTGCACACCCTCCTCCTCCTCCTCCTCACACTCCTCCTTCACCCCCCCCCGCATCTCCCTCCTCATCCGCCTCCTCCTCCTTCTCCTCCTCCACCTCCTCCGCCGCATCCGCATCCTTCTCTTCCTCCGCCTCAACCCCCTCATCGTCCTCATCCCCGTATTCGCATTAACCTTCTGAGTAGGTATACCTAGACTCGCGCCAATCGTTCTCGTACTATGATGCGCAGCATTCGTAGCGTTATGGGTCGTCTACGTATGCGTCGTCACCGTCTGAGCCGTAGTAGCCTTAGTGGTCTTCTCAGTATGCGTAGTATTCGGCTTATTCGTAATAGGAGTAATCGTGTTGGTGGTAGTCTTAATGCTAGTAGTGCTGGTATCCGTCGTGGTCGTGCTCGCATGCGTCGTCCCATTATTCGTAGCATTCGCATGCGTAGTCTTATGGTTCGTGTTAGCATTCGTCGTCGCCGTCGTGGTAGTGTTCTTGTTCGTTGAATCAGTAGCCTTAGTGTGCGCGTTCTCCGTCGTCGTATGACGAGTCGGTATCATCCTCCTCCTCGTCCTCCTCCGCATCCTCCGATTCCCCCATCAGCATAGCCTGCATCTTCCTCATCCTGTTCCTCCTCATCCTCATCCTTATCATCCTCATCTTTCTCTGTCTCACCCTCCTCCTCCTCCTCCTCCTCCTCCTCGTCCTCCTCCGCTGCGTCCACCTCCTCCGCATCCTCCTCCTCCTCCTCCTCATGATACTTACCACGCAACAGTCAAGTTGACCCGTGGCGTTGGAATCCCGATGATAATGCGTTACCAATATACGGTGTATGCTAACGGTTGCCTTCAAACGAGGCGGTCCCCTCAATTGCAATGAACCGTCGTAACGGGCATGTGAAAAGGGAGCGTGGAGGAAGCGTGTATTCAGACATCGGTGATGCCTCTCGGATTTACACTGGTCCTCCCCCTCCTCCGCCTCCTTCCCCCCGTCCTCCTCCTCCTCCTCCTCCTCCTCCTCCTCCTCCTCCTCCTCCTCCTCCTCCTCCTCCTCCTCCCCCTCCTCCTCCTCCTCCCCCTCCTCTCCTCCTCCTCCTCCTCCTCCCTCCTCATCCTCCTAATCCTGACTCCTCCTCCTCCGCCCCCTCCGCCCTCCTCCTCCCATACCCTCCCCCCCTCCTCCTCACCCGCCGCTTGCTATTGATTATCCCTCCTCCTCCCCCCCACTCCGCCCGTTCCTCCTCCCCTCCTCCTCGTCCCTGCCTCATGCTCCTCCTCCGTCGCATCCTCCACCTCCTCTCCTCCTCCTCCTCCTCCCCTCCGCCTCCGTCTCCTCCTCCTCCTCCTCCTCCCCCTCCTCCCATCAGCATCAGCATCAGCATCAGCATCATCATCATCATCAGCATCATCAGCATCATCATCATCATCATCATCATCATCATCATCATCATCATCATCATCATCATCATCATCCATCATCCATCATCCATCATCCATCATCATCATCAGCATCAGCATCATCATCATCATCATCATCATCATCATCATCATCATCATCATCATCATCATCAGCATCATCATCATCATCATCATCATCATCCATCATCATCATCATCATCATCATCATCATCAGCATCATCATCATCATCATCATCATCAGCATCATCATCATCATCATCATCATCATCATCATCATCATCATCATCATCATCATCATCATCATCAGCATCATCATCAGCATCATCATCACCCCTCTCATCCCCCTCCTCCTCCTCCTCCTCCGCCTCCTCCTCGTCCTCCTCCTCCGCCTCAACCTGCCCCCCCCCCCCACCTCTTCCTCCGCCGCCGCCGCCGCCTCCTCCTCCTCCGCCTCCTCCTCCTCCTCCTCCTCATCCTCCTCATCATCATCATCATCAGCAGCATCGCCATCATCACCATCATCATCAGCAGCATCGCCATCATCATCAGCAGCATCAGCATCAGCAGCATCATCAGCATCAGCATCAGCATCAGCATCATTATCAGCCTCAGCATCACTAGCATCGTCATCAGCAGCAGCCTCATCGTCAGCATCATCAGGATCAGCATCATCATCAACGGCATCAGCATCAGGATCATCATCAACAGCAGCAGCATCATCATATCAGCATCATCGTCATCATCAACATCAGCATCAGCGCCATCATCAGCAGCAACAGCACCATTGGTACCACCGTCATCATCAGCAGCAGCAGCATCATCATCATCAGCAGCAGCATCATCACCAGCATCAGCATCAGCATCACCATCATCCGTATCAGCAAAAGCATCGACATCATCGTCATCACAATCACCACCAGCACCACCATAATCACCACAATCATCAGCACCAGCAGCAGCATCATCAGCACCAGCATGATCAGCATCGGCATCGTGAGCATCATCATCAGCAGCATCATCATCAGCAGCATCAGCCTCATCAGTAGCATATCCCGTCTCATCCTCACACGCATCATCAGCATCAGCATCAGCATCAGCAGCATCAGCATCATCAGCATCATCATCATCATCATCATTATCAGCATAATTATCAGCATCAGCAACAGCATCATCAGCAGCAGCAGCATCATCGTCGCCATCATCATCATCACCACCATCAGCATCGTCATCGGCATCATCATCATCATCATCATCATCATCATCATCACCATCAGCATCATCATCATCATTATCAGTACCATCATCAGCATCGTCATCATCATCAGCAGCATCATCATCCGCATCCGCATTATCCTCCCCCCAATATCCGCCTCCTCTTCCTCTCATCGTCGTCCTCATCCTCATTCCCATCCTCTTCTTCCCATCATCCTCATCATCACCCTTCCTTTTTTCTCCCCGTCCTCCTCCTCCCTCTCCTCCTCCTCCTTCTCCTCCTCCTCCTTATCATCATCGTCATCGTTAGCAACATAAGCATCATAATCATCATCATCATCATCATCATCATCATCATCATCATCATCATCATCATCATCATCATCATCATCAGCATCATCATCATCATCATCATCAGCAGCAGCAGCAGCATCGTCATCAGCATCGGCAGCATCGACATCAGCATCGTCGTAAGCATCAGTATCATCATCAGCATGATCAGCAGCATCGTCGTCCGCATCCACATCATCATCATCAACATCATCATCGCGTTCACCCTCGTCATCAA
>CAUYUJ010018944.1:91525-126525 GCA_963575745.1 Prorocentrum cordatum
GACCTCCTTGGAGGCGCGCGTCCGACCTGAACATGTAGTGGACCCATCTTACAGCGCACCGTTTCCCGAGCGGCGTGGCCGGAAAACGCCCGCAACGACGCATGTATACCGTAAGATTTCCCGGTGCCCACGTCGCCCCTGGGAGGGGGGGGGGCGACGCACACATCGGAGGTTGGGGGGTGAGATCGAAGTGGAACGGAGAGCCCCCCTACCGGGAAATCGATTTCGGTTTTGTGTTCGTGCGTGCCGTGCGGGCGAGGCGAAGCTGCGTGGGCGGGCGAGAGGAAAGTCTCCTGTGGCTGAGGCGCGGCCAGACCAGATGATTCTCCGCCGGGCTGCCGGTGGCGCGCGGTGTCCCGCTGGTGTCCCGCCGGTGTCCCGTCGGTGTCCCGTCGGTGTCCCGATGATGATGTTGATGATGATTATGATGATGATTATGATGATGATGGTAACGATGATGATGAGATGATGTTGATGATGGCGAGGATGATGATGTTGATGTTGATGATGATGGTGATGAAGATGATGATGATGATGATGATGATGATGGTGATGACGTCGATAATGATATCGATTGTGAGATCGGTAGTGAGACCGAATGAGACAGCGAATGAGGTCTTCTCTCAGGTTCTCCTCCACCACGCACAGTGTTGCGCCGCTTCTGGGGCTTTGCTGTAGTGCTATTAGGGGGCACGGGCTTTGCTGCAGTGCACGGGCTTTGCCAGCGCACGGGCTTTCCCAGCGCACGGGCTTTGCTGTAGTGCTATTAGGGGGACACGGTGTATGCCAGGCTTTGCCAGCGCTTCGGTATTCTCTGACTGCATGAGGCACGCTTTCGCTGGGCTTCCAGCCGTTTGCGCTGTTTGAGCAAGGGAAAAAGAGCTATGATGGCGGTACATCGGTCTCGACCGCCGAAGGGCAGCCGTTGAGCAATATTTTGAAGCGATTTAGTCAGTGGCGACAAGAGGGGTTTCAGCAGGCCTCCGACAAAATTATCCCAGAACGACCCTACCTAGGAGTTGGAGCCCCTAGGAAAGCAGCATCTATAGTAAGAGTAAAGCTAAGCTAAAGCTATGCTAAAGCTAAGCTAGAGCTAAGCTAAAGCTAAGCTAAAGCTAAGCTAAGGCTTAGCTAAAGCTTAGCTAAAGCTTAGCTAAAGCTTCCCTAAAGCAAAGCTAAAGTTAAGCTAGAGCTAAGCTAGAGCTAAGCTAAAGCTAAGCTCAAACTAAGCTAAAGCTAAGCTAGAGCTAAGCTAGAGCTGAGCTAGAGCTGATCTAAAGCTAAGCTAAAGCTAAGCTAAAGCTAAAGCTAAGCTGAAGCTCAGCTAAAGGTAAGCTGAAGCTAAGATAAAGTTGAGCTAAAGCTAGACTAAAGCTCAGCTAAAGCTAAGCTAAAGCTAAGCTAAAGCTAAGCTAAAGCTTAGCTAAAGCTTAGCTAAAGCTAAAGCTGAGCTAAAGTTAAGCTAAAGCTAAGCTAAAGCTTAGCTAAAGCTTAGCTAAAGCTAAGCTGAAGCTCAGCTAAAGCTAAGCTAGAGCTAAGCTAAAGCTAAAGCTAAAGCTGAAGCTCCCAGGGGACTGGGGGAACCGCGGGGCGGGGACTGGGGGAACCGCCCGGGGCGCTTTCCACTGCCCGGCCCCTTTAAGCTAGAGAGTAAGAACCCTTCTAGGCAGAGCCTAGGTAGGGAAAAATCTCCACTAGCATCGTCAGGAGAACAATCACCACTGTTGCCCATTGCTCGGCCCCTCCACCCCCCCCAACCTCCTTATCACCCGTAGGGTGGTCGTATAGGTAGCAGCAGCACGTTGGGGTGAGGCCGATTGTCAGAAGCCCAGCCCTCCCCCCTGCCTCTGAGAAGGCGTGGGACGCATGGTTCCCAGACCCCCGACGTCGCGCTTTTCGTCACAACGTCGACCCCCAGAGGTATGGACTCCTGCCCCGGGACCGGCTGTTCATCCTGCGCCGCTCTTCGACGGCCCCAGGGCCCGGCCGAAAGATGGCGAGAGGAAGCCCGCCGCAATGTTTTTCAACACGCGAAGGGGGGCCTGGGTCTTTGGAGGTGATCGACTGCAAAACTGATGCACCCCAGGAGTGATCCTGTCGTCGAGGCATACGCAATTTGCGCAAGTCTACGAACAGCCTGCGCACTTCCCTTAAGCCGGGCCTGTCCCCCTACAGGCCGATTTCGGCCGAAGAGTTAAAAATACCCAAATACCCCTCAAATATATCTTTTACTACTAATAATAATAATAATACGAATCATTTTACTAATATATATATATATATATAATACGCATACATATATATATATATATAGGACAGGCCCGATTTAACACTTCTCATACGAACAGACAGATTATGGGGTGAACCAGTTCTGTAGTCGATCCCCTGCTCGGATTTTTCTCAAGGGGCCCTGGGACACACAAATGAATACACACAAATCCCAGGACTCCCCCTATTTCCCAACCATCCTGTGGTGTTGGGTCCTCGTTTTGAAGAGACGGTGCCCCGCGTTCCTCTCCTCTTCTCTCCTCTCCTCTCCTCTCCGCTCCTCCTCTCCTCCCCTCCTCTCCTCCTCTCCTCTTCACCCACCCAGTACACCGTTTCGTGGCTCCATAGGGAGCTCCACCGAAGGCCCCAGTGCCCGCGCCCGCATGCGTCACCCACACCCATTTCGGCACACCCCTCACACGTTTCGTGGCTCCATAGGGAGCTCCACCGAAGGCCCCAGTGCCCGCGCCCGCATGCGTCACCCACACCCATTTCGGCACACCCCTCACACGTTTCGTGGCTCCATAGGGAGCTCCACCGAAGGCCCCAGTGCCCGCGCCCGCATGCGTCACCCACACCCACATCCATTCCACGGCCCCACACCCCGCACACCCCTCACACGTTTCGTGGCTCCATAGGGAGCTCCACCGAAGGCCCCAGTGCCCGCGCCCGCATGCGTCACCCACACCCATTTCGGCACACCCCTCACACGTTTCGTGGCTCCATAGGGAGCTCCACCGAAGGCCCCAGTGCCCGCGCCCGCATGCGCCACCCACACCCATTTCGGCACACCCCTCACACGTTTCGTGGCTCCATAGGGAGCTCCACCGAAGGCCCCAGTGCCCGCGCCCGCATGCGTCACCCACACCCATTTCGGCACACCCCTCACACGTTTCGTGGCTCCATAGGGAGCTCCACCGAAGGCCCCAGTGCCCGCGCCCGCATGCGTCACCCACACCCAATTCGGCACACCCCTCACACGTTTCGTGGCCCCATAGGAGCTCCGCCGAAGGCCCCAGTGCTGCCGCCTGCATGCGTCACCCACACACAATTCGGCACACCCCTCACACGTTTCGTGGCCCCATAGTAGAAGCTCCGCCGAAGGCCCCAGTGCTGCCGCCCGCATGCGTCAGCCACACCCATTTCGGCACACCCCTCACACGTTTCGTGGCTCCATAGGGAGCTCCACCGAAGGCCCCAGTGCGCGCGCATGCGTCACCCACACCCATTTCGGCACACCCCTCACACGTTTCGTGGCTCCATAGGGAGCTCCACCGAAGGCCCCAGTGCCCGCGCCCGCATGCGTCACCCACACCCATTTCGGCACACCCCTCACACGTTTCGTGGCTCCATAGGGAGCTCCACCGAAGGCCCCAGTGCCCGCGCCCGCATGCGTCAGCCACACCCATTTCGGCACACCCCTCACACGTTTCGTGGCTCCATAGGGAGCTCCACCGAAGGCCCCAGTGCCCGCGCCCGCATGCGTCAGCCACACCCATTTCGGCACGCCCCTCACGCGTTCCGTGGCCCCATAGGGAGCTCCGCCGAAGGTCCCAGTGGGTGTGCCCGCATGCGTCCCGCACACCCATTTCGGCACACCCCTCACACGTTTCGTGGCCCCATAGGGAGCTCCACCGAAGGCCCCAGTGGGTGTGCCCGCATGCGTCCCGCACACCCATTTCGGCACACCCTTGGTACGTTTCGTGGCCCCGTAGGGGGCTCCACCGAGAAGATATTCACAATTGCATATGGTTGGGTCCTTCGCCAGGATAATTTCCTGTATTTTCTAGGTTTTCGTCTTCCCCCCCAGTTGTCCATATGTTCCCATGTCTTCCTGGGAGTCGACGATGAATTGTGGCCGTCTGCTTTTTCCCCTCCTGCTTTTCTGCGACACCTCGAGCACCCGCAGGCGCGGATCCCCCGGGGTCGACGTCGGGCCCCACTCCCCTCGCGCGGGCGGCAGCGCCGGAGGGGCGGCGCCGGAGGCGCCGCCAAGGGGGGGGGCCCAGCGCCAACCCGAGGTTCGAGCACAGTCGGACTTCATTGGGCAGGACACGCGAGAGGACACAATACCCTTCCGAGGGCCTCATCGCCATGGGAGTGTAAGAAGGCACGTGTCGCGAGGCACAGGGCACAAGGGTACCCTCGAGCTGGCAGGGTCGACCTACTAATCCGGGCCGACTGTAGGGGATCGACCACAGAACCGGTCTATCCAAAAATTGGTTGTCTCGCCTGGCGACGTCCCCAATCCTTGCGCAATGCGGGGCGTAAGTACATCAGGATTGCTACAACGGGGGCGATGACGTAACATGGACGCATGTGATTTTGCGAGCAGCAATCGGAAGGCTCGCAGGCCCCCGATCAAGATCTAAGGGCTACGCAATAACAAATCACGCCCGTTGGCAGTGCCATGCGCCCGTTGCACCCAGCGTATCCCGCAGCAGCTCTTGAGAGCCCCCGCGGGATACGTGCAGGCGCAACGTTATGGCCATCGCCTGGCAGATGGTCTGTTTCACAAATCACCCCAGATGGCTGTGCCGTGCGCCCGTTGCGCCTAACGTATCCCGCAGCAGCTCTCCAGAGCCCACCCAGGGACGGCGAGGTCCCGCTCAGATCCCCACGGAGCCTCACTCCGCAGGACCCACCAGCAGCCCTCGAAAGTGGCGACAATGTCGCAGATCGCAGCCCCCCAGGGACGGCGAGGTCCCGCTCAGATCCCCGCGGGCAGGACCCACCAGCAGCCCTCGAAAGCGGCGATAGTGTCGAAGATCGCAGCCCCCAAGGGACGGCGAGGTCCCGCTCAGATCCCCGCAGTGCCTCACTCCGCAGGACCCACCAGCAGCCCTCGAAAGCGGCGACAGTGTCGCAAATCGCAGCGGCGAGGTCCCGCTCAGATCCCCGCGGCGCCTCACTCCGCAGGACCCACCAGCAGTCCTCGAAAGTGGCGACAGTGTCGCAAATCGCAGTCCCCCAGGGACGGCGAGGTCCCGCTCAGATCCCCGCGGTGCCTCACTCCGCAGGACCCACCAGCAGTCCTCGAAAGTGGCGACAATGTCGCAGATCGCAGCCCCCCAGAGACGGCGAGGTCCCGCTCAGATCCCAGCGGTGCCTCACTCCGCAGGACCCACCAGCAGCCCTCGAAAGTGGCGACAATGTCGCAGATCGCAGCCCCCCAGGGACGGCGAGGTCCCGCTCAGATCCCCGCGGTGCCTCACTCCGCAGGACCCACCAGCAGCCCCCGAAAGTAGCGGCAATGTCGCAAATCGCAGCCCCCCAGGGACGGCGAGGTCCCGCTCAGATCCCCGCGGTGCCTCAAGCCGCAGGACCCATCAGCAGCCTTCGAAAGTGGCGACAATGTCGCAGATCGCAGCCCCACAGGGACGGCGAGGTCCCGCTCAGATCCGCTTAGATTCCCGCGGTGCCCCACTCCGCAGGACCTGGGGCTATCCCAACCAATCGTTTCACATCCTTCGGGGGATTTCCAAAACCAAGCTTTTCGGCTTATCATACACATTGGATCTCACCATACCCAGGTGGCCTCCCGCATGAACACAAGGACGGGCGCCCAAGTCTATAGGCGTGTGTTGGGCACGCTGTACTTAGACATGCAGTTTTCTCGGAGGCCCCACAACAGTGTTGGTCACGGTTTGGAAGGGCGTACGTTGCGTATGCCGCCAGTTGTAGCCAGTGAAACGTATGTGACTGACCCCAGCGGTGCTCGGATAGCATACGTTGGCAGCCGACACTGGTTCGGCATTGCGTTATTTCCGTCGGCCCTTAACATGCGTGTATTGCAGTTTGTCGGCGTGGCAACGTGCATCATAGCACGTCGTTGCTCGGTCATGTGCCTCTTATCCCCAGCCAGGGTTAGGGCATCGGCTTCTCCTCGGGTTTTGTGTTCGAGCGTTGTGCGTTGGGTATGCGTTGGCTTTCGGCCGCATGCCCCAAGCTTAGTTAGAGGTTAAATGCGTATTGATGTGAGCCGAGTGGCCTTGAACCAAAATGGCTTGAGCCAAAAGAGCAACGGATGGGGAGGAGGAGAAGGAGGAGGAGGAGGAGGCAGGGGAAGGAGGATGGAAAGGAGGCTAAACAAAGGGAAAAAGGGAGGAGGACGTGGAGGAGGACGAGAGAGAGGGGGAGAGAGAGGGGGGCAGTTGGAAAAAGGTAGGAGTTGGTGAGAGGGAGGAAGAGGAGGAAAGGAGGAGGGGAGGGAGGAAGAGCCAGGAGAAGCCAAGAGGAAGAGGTGGATGTGTCTCGCTCTACCCCTGCAGACGCGTGCACAGCCACCGCATGCAGTCGACCGACTGCACCGACTGCGAAGTCTGCCCCACCGAGCTCGCTTGCCTCTAGGCCTCACCTCTCGGCAAAGCCAGGCGTGGTGTCCACCTTCCTCTTCTTCTCCTTGGGCGCGTCGTCCCACGCGGTCCTCTCGCGGAAGAGCTCGTCGGTGTCGTCCGTGTTGTCATCGGCCTTATTGACGAGGATTGGCCTTGAGTACTTGTACGTGGTGCCTGCAATCACGATGGGCTCCATTTCAGCATACTTGATTCTGTGAGTCGCGACCTTCTTCTTCAGCGCCTGGCGCTCAGACGCTGCCACCTCCTTCTTTTTCTGAGCCTCCAACAAGCGCTTGGCTGCCGCGATACCAAGGCGTTTCTTCTTGCCTGCCTTGGACTGCGCTGCCGCCCTCTGTTTCTCACGTGCCGAACTTTTCCCTGCAGCCGGCTTCGCCTTAGCCTTCGCCTTCGGACCAGCCGTACGACGCGGTGCGTCAGGTGCCTCTGGTGCTGGCAGCGGCTTGATGTACCACGGCATGCTGCAGTCGGACCGTTGCTGGTTGACGAAGCCATTCGACTCGACGAACATGGCTGGCGAGTCCTTGGTAAGGGCGTGCAAGGGCAAGCACGCAGTCCTAGGTAAAAAAGTCGCAGCTTTCCCATCGATCACGCGCCCAAGGTAGGGGATATTGCACTTGCCTGTCCCGACCTTGGCCAAGGTGAGCTTCTCGTTGCTCGACTCGTCGGCGTTGGCGGCGTTGGCACCACCAGTGAGATGACCATCGGCACGAGGTTGCACTCTGCGGCCCCGTCGGGCAAGTTGCAGTACTCGAGATGCGCCCTTGCCAACTGGGCGCCCAACTCCAATGAAAGAATGCGGAGGAAAACCGAAGGCCACTCGATGTTGTCATCATTGCTCTCGCGCTCCACGACCTTCTCGAACCACGTCTGCAAGGTCGTGTACTGAGCTGCGTTCTTGACGTTGCCATCGCCTGCGACGGTAATCACGGTGGAGTCCTCAGCCGTATTCGACACCTTTGGTTGGATCCGCGAGTAGGCGACAGCAACTATGCCACTCTCGATGCTCATAGCCTCCTCGAATTCGGGGTTCTTTTTAAGGATCTCGGATATGGCAACCTTGACCATGCTCGCTTTATCTGATGGGTACAAGTCGATCGTGACAGGATGTATCTTCGGCATGCCCTGCGCGTTCTGATCGACCCCCAAGTCTTTCAGCGCCTTTGTTGTAGGAGGGAGAACAATGTGGAGGAGGGGGAAGGAGGAGGAGGAGGAGCGGGGAGGGGGAGGGAGGAGGACTCCTCACTCCTCCAAGGAGGGGGAGGACGAGGAGGGGGAGAGGGAGGAGGGAGGAGAGGTGGAGACGGATGCCGCCACCTTCGCAATCTGATTGCCTGGCGTTGCGGCTAAGGTAGTTCGGGTTTTCTCCAAGTCGTTCTTGAACTTGATGCCGTCAGTGGTGAGGGTGATGTTGCTGCACTTCTGGAGCTGGTCTGCAAACTCGCGCATCACTTTGCTCCAGGGATTACCAGTGGCAACCTCCAACTCATAGATGAACGTTGGCAGGTCTTTCCGCGTAGACTCCTTGGACAGGTCGAACTTATCCAACAGCTGCGTGATACCATTCCGCACGAGGTTGGAGAGGTACACCTTGGGCATCGCGTTGCCTCCAGCGCCGCGCATGTAGCTCTGGAGCCCGAGGTTGCTGAGGACGTGGAAGAAGATCTGGGACCGTACGGTGCTCGCCAGGTGAGGCGTCAATTGGATTCCAGCCAGCTTAGCAAATGTACCCGATAGCATGTCATGTCTCTTCGGGGCCTCAGCGGCGATCAAGACCTTCAGGCAGTCTTGCAAGGCAGCCTCGGGCAGCAGCTCGTCGATCTGCTGGAGGATCTTTTCGACCAACGTATTGAACGCGTGGTCAGCGTCACTGAAGTAGCCGCCGTTGTCTTGCGCCGCCGTGAACATCGACAGCATGGACATGTTCATCACATTGCCCACATGTGGTTGCAACGCAAGTGGTTGCTTCCATGGGCTCTCGAAGAACTTCAAGATCGTAGTGGCTCCAATCTCAGTCTCCGCCATGAGCGCGACGAGCTGGTCATTGTTCATGACGTCCGCGTCCTGGTCGGCGACTGCCCCCCCCCCCAACCCAATCAACAGGAAGAGGGTCGGAGCCATGCCCACGTAATTTCGAGCTCCTCTCCACGCTGGTCTTGAACAAGTTGTTGAGCTTCTTCCACCCTTTGACCACGACTGGGGCGGCACCGTGCTTGGCCGACGGGAGAGAGATAGACCCATTCACACACGCGCACATCGCGATCAACTTGAAAGCCTCTAAGGGGGAAAGAAGGAGGAGGAGGAGGAAGAGGAGGATGAGGACTCCTCCTCCTCCTCCTCCTCCTCCTCAGGAGGAGGAGGAGGAGGACGAGGACTTCCCACTACCTCCTGCCCCCGCCCCTTCCCCCTTTCCCCTCTCCTCTTTTTTGTTATTGTGACAGGCGCAGCCTTCAGCTTGTCGGTCTGCTTAGGGGCACCCACCTTCGCGAGCTGCTCCAACTCGCCGTCCACGATCTCGATGAATGCTCGATTGGGCTGCACTGAATCAGGCTGCAGCTCGAGTGGTATCACCGCCTGCTCCTCGGGCTCCGCCTGCAAATCCAAGATTGCTGCGACCCGCGTGCTGGGGGTGCCCCTAGTGGTTGATGGTCTGGGAGTGGCGATGACCAACTCCCTAAGGTTCTTGAGGGGCGCGACCTTCAATGGTGGTAGACCTTGTGGTAACAAGCTGCACGCGCCCCAGCCCTTCGGTTCGGACCCCACGGCGGCCTTCTTGAATAACATCAGCACCAAGTCGATTGCCCTGTCGATGTAGGTCGTCTTCTTAAAGGCTTTGAAAATGTCATTGGCTAACACGCCGATCTTCTCGTGCGAGGCGTCGCGCAGGACGGACAGATCTGCCTGGTCAGGACGGGCCTCCTGTTATCCCCCTCCTCTCCCTCCTCCCCCTCCTCCTCGTCCTCTTCCTGGGCCCCCTCGCCCTCCTCCTCCTCGTCCTCTTCCTCCTCCTCCTCCTCCTCGTCCCTCCTCCTCCTCCTCCCCCCTCCTCTGCCTCCTCCTCCTCCTCCTCCTCCTCGTCCTCCTCCTCCTCCTCCTCCCCCCCCTCCTCTTCCTCCCCCTCCTCCTCCCTCCTCCTCCCTCCTCCTCCTCCTCCCCCTCCCTCCTCCTCCTCCCCTCCCCACTCCTCCTCCTCCTAGGCCTCTTCCAGAATGCGCTTCTGCAAGCGCTGCCAGAAAGTCACATCGGGCTCGGCAATCAGCTTGAATTGGTTGGCGTCCTTGTAAAACGTAGTCATATTCTCGAGCGTGTGGTAAGAGCTCCACTGCTCCATGAAATCGGCTGCAGGTCCACACGCATACTGATTCGCAAAGTTGAGTTTCTTCGAGTCCAGTGCGGCTTGTGATATCCGAGGCGCGCCAGTCACGCGCAACTTGTCTTCGCGGCGCTTGAAAGCCGCTGTGACTTCTGCAGTCATGGCCCAGATCTCGATGATCGTAGTGCGTGTCATCTCCTCATTGAGCATGTTCCCCTTGTGCTTGAGCCACTTGCGCCCCCATATGGGCGTCTGCCTGCGGTAGATCTTGCAACCAGGAAGGCCGAGCTTCAAGGTGTACTGCACGTGCGGATTGGATCTGTTCACGTCCTCCTCGGCTGCAGCCGCGACGCCTTCGCAGATGGTGGCGTAATGGCAGGCGTAGTACTCGTCATCTGCGGCCAGGTCCTCGTTCTGGATTAGATCAGCACCACCACGAGCATCTGTAACAAACCCAATCGTCTGGATGCTCTTCTTGCGTTTAGCTACGGAGGCTTTGTCCCCTCTGCCAGAATTCCAAGGGTCGCGCTTGATCGCAAAGGTGCCCTTGTTCGAGAACCAAGACACCGTCACGCCCTTCATCAAAAGGTAATCTCTGTCGAACCTCTCCGAGAGATCATGGAAAGGCAGGCCCCCGTACTTATCCTCAGAGGCGCACCCAAACGTGCCCATCCCTATCCCTGGAAGGGGGGAGTAATGAGGAATACTGCAGCCGCACCGCAACATCTTAATATAAGATGTTGCCAGGCCGACTTGGATGCTCCACCGAAAAATGCCGATTTGTAACCCCCCCCCTAAGGGCCCTTAGGGGGGGGGGGGGGGGAAAAGCCCACTTCTGCAGACCGCCCCCCCCTCTCCCTTCCCCACCTGGAGCCCCCCCTCCTTCCGGAGGCCGGAGAGAGAGAGGGAGAGAGAGAGAGAGCGAGAGAGAGAGAGAGAGAGAGAGAGAGAGAGAGAGAGAGAGAGAGAGAGAGTGAGAAAGGGGAATGAGAAGGAGGGATGAGAAGGCTCGGGTTTGCTTACACATGATGTATTGGATGTGCGATTCCGCCCTGGGAACTTCCTACCTCGGCCCTATCCCTCTGGTTTTGTTTTATCCCCCCCTTCCCCCCTCCTTCGCGTTGCTATCGAATGCTGGTTGAGACAGAATTTTGGTGCAGATTGCATGCTTCGGGCTCCTGGATCGTGAAGCACCCGTCCTCATCCATGAAGTCCAGCCGCCGATGTGGCTCTGGGTCGGCCGCCATCGCGGGGCCTGGCAGAGGGCGGGGGCAAGGGGCACACGCACGTTCGTGGAGTGAGACGACGCCCACAAATCAGATCAGTCACGCTCAGACTGCGCTCGAAACTGCGACCGATCGACGTGACTTTTGCATCGGCGTAGGAGTTGGGGACCTCTGGATTTCCAAGCCGTTGGAAATTTGGGAGGCTTTTTTCCAAGCTTTAGGGGGCCTGGGGAAAACCGTGGAAAAACAACTGAGATTTTTCCAACGGCTTGGAAATCCAGAGGCTCTGGGCAGGCGCAGGGCGGCAGCAAACCATTGATCAGTCACTGCATGCCACACTGTCTCACGTCAGCGACGGCTTTAATTTTGATTGTTTTGTCAGTCGTGATCAGGGTGAGGCAGGCTACGTGGGTATTTTCTTGGCGTCGCACCGCGCAGTTCGAACGGCAATCCCGCCAATCTGGTGAGCGTGCACTGCTGCGAGGAGGATGAGGAGAAGGAAAAGGACGAGGAAGGCAGGGCGGTTTGTAATGGTTTGTATGTTTTGCTTTTGTTTTGGTTTGTCATGGTCACGCGTTAGCAACATCTGTGATGGTTTGTTTGATGTTGTGTTGTTAGCAAAAATCTGTCATGGTTTGCGTGGTCTGATTTGTTTTGGTCATGCGTTAGCTAAGTGCCTAAAGGAGGAGCATGAGGCGGAGGGAGGGGGGGGGGAAGAGGAGATCACGCCTGCGAGTGCGCACTTGCTACATTCATTTCATGCCGCTGTGGCACACTGGACACACAAACTTGACCGCATTCGCGGGATCTGCGTCCGCGCAATACAAGCGTGCGCAGCTAACGTGCCATGGACTGATGCACTCAACACATGCGTATAGACCGCTCTCATCATGCTTCTCGACTGCTGCCTCATCGGCAGCTGCTGCAGTGCAAACGACGCATGTGGTAGGATATGGCCTAGCACGACCATGGGGGTCAAATTCCAAAGGTCCTGGAGCAAGCTGGATTTGCTCGTACCTCTGTAGGACCAGCAACCAATGAGGCACGTCAAACCTACCTGAACGCAACTTCGATTGAAGGACCAGTACGCCAGTGTCAGCCAGGATGACCTTCGATTTCGGGAAGTGGACCACTGTGTCAACTGGGAAGAAGAAGGGAATGGTGTTGTTGGTGCTATCTATGCGGACTTGACGTCCGCATTGTTTCTCACAGTTCGCCCAGCTTACCCATATAACAGCTGCATCTTCTGTAGCAATTAAAGACACGATCTTGTTCCCAAGGGGCAGGGCGCTGCGCCCCCGAGCTCTCTGGAGAGCGTCTGATACCAAGCCGACGCCGACCTTGCACGCCTCTAGGACAGCATGGTCGATGTCGTGGTTACGCTCCTCGACGGGGACGGGCGGATCGTTGATAACATAACCCCCCACTGGTCCTCCAGCAGGCTCTTCAACGTCCAGCCCAGCGTTGTCCCAGACTCCGTCCGTGTCTTCGGGGTCCCCGATGTTCGACCCATCGCACTCTTCAATATTCTCGCCGTCGTCGTCGCTGCCCGCGTGCTCGAAGCCATCCCGCCGCAACATCTCCCCAAGCTCGTCCACCACCCATCCCGAGCCGTCTGCGTCAGGACCCGCAGCCGCACCCTTCTTGGCCTTCATTGGCTTGGGCTCGGAAGCAGGCTGCACGAACACGGCCTCCTCGCAGGAATACGCTGCCTCGGTGCAAGTGGTTGCCTTCCCGTGCCAGCTCAACGACCCTTTGAATAGTTGTAGGGGTAGCGGCTTGGACTTCCTCTGCGTCCTGCGTCGTTTCGCACCATCCCCTTCCACGCCAGGGTCGCGGGGTACATGCTCGCGGTCCTCCAGGGTAGCATTGATCAAATCAAGCAGCGGCACCGATTGCAATGGAGACCTGAAACGGAAAACCACCGTGCTGCTAGTTTGAACAACTTCGCCAATGACGCCGAAGACAGCAGTCCTGAACGCCCAGCCCATGATGAACGCAGCCTTGCGCTCCCCAGCAAGAGGCGTGAAGGACCAAGCTGTGTTGGCACTGCGGGGCTTAATACCACGGCAAGCTCTTGCGAACCTCGCAGCCAGCGGGGACACGCCAAGATGTTCACACACGCATGGTCGTGGTGGCGGCATCTTCTTCAACTCTGGCGATCGAGAGAGATCCCCGAGAGGAGCAAAGCGAAGTAAATGCTCTTCGTCTTGTAATGCTTTGTTGGCGGCCCCGTGGAAGTCGACGCACTCAATCACAGAGATCGCGTCGCCTTTTTTCAACGCCATCCGCGCCGAAGCGAGATGGATGCGAAGCCCAGGTGCTGGGGGGCACATGTGCTGGAGTACGTTTGCCATTCCTTCTACTTCTTGGGTCTCGAACGGTGTAGCTGCACGAACCAAGATCATGAATTGGTAAAGATTCAGGGGGCACTTCCCTGTCTCCACCACGATATCAAGCTCCTCTGTGAACAATCGCTTCATTTTGATATGCGTGTCACAGTATGGCGTGTACATGCAGCAATCGTCGGTCTCAATCAAATTATCCGCGACTGCTTGTCTCTGTGTACACTCGACGTGGGCTTCCTCCTGGACAAGCCACATGAGCTGGAAAGGGAAACCCGACATCTTCGACATGATGCGAAACTCCCAGCTGCAGATAAGAACCGAAACGAGTGACACAGCAAACCCTCGAGCAGAAAGCCAGACTTCATCTGGGCAGCCCTCGCCGAGAATATCCACCAGCGCCCCAAACCTGCGGCGGCGGGGGAGGATGGGGGGGATGAGGAGGAGGAGGAGTGTTATTTATGTGATATTGTTGTTCTCGTTTTATTGTTGCCGTTGTTTTAACTTACGAGAAGAAGCCGAAGGAGGAGGAGGAGGAGGAAGAGGGACGGGGGTAGGAGGAGGGGGGGGGAATTGAGTGCAGCCTGTCAGGATCTTGCCAGGATTCTTCACCAAGAAGACGGTGGATCTCTGCATGAGTGTCGAACGCTCCTCTTGTCACGAATTCTGATAGAGGAGTCGGCCCCAGATACGTTGACCCCTTCTTCTTGTGAACCTCGACGTGCTGATTGTATTTCCTGATAAACTGCTCGTGGTGTCGGAAGAACCGTGTGATGGGTCGCTTGATGACGTTGGAGATGAGCACTTTGGCTTGAAATGTCCTGGAGCCCGAAGCTGTTGTCGCAGTTTGTCGGTAGTCCTTAGATTTTTGGGCCCATATTGCATCCTCGTCAGCGCCTGGCGCCGCGGTATCCAACCGACCTCGTTTTGAGTCGCTCGGCGGGGTAATTGATTCGAAGCATGCGCCAAGCCCTTTGCGAGCATTCAGAAAAGCAACTTCGGCAGCTGAGCAAGAATTCCAACGGCCCCGTAGACATCGACCAGGCATGACTTGCAGGCTGGCCTTGGTGCCCCCATCAAGGCAAAGTTGATCGGCAGCCTTCCGTAGTTTCTCGGCTGTAGTAGCACTTCTCCACACGTTCACGATCGTCGCTAGCGCACTGAAGTAAGGCTTGTTCCATACACCCCAAGTTTCACAACAATCGCCCCACGTGTGAAAGTCAAGATGTGCCAGAAGCGCTTTGACGATAAGGTGGCAGCCGTGGAAAAAAACAGAAAACGCCCCACACCATGACGTTGTCAGTTTGAGAGGCTGCTTGCACGATCTTTTTTACCATACTTGATTCATCTGGCCCAGCGTCCACTCCGAATGTGTATAATGAAATAGCCCCGCGTTTCTGATCTGCTTCTGACGTTCTAACCTTATCCAACCATGTTGGGCATCCTGTGCTCTTGAGCTCCCTGAGTGCGAACAAATATGCCTCTGCACCAGTTCCTTCTTGCACCGCCTGCAAGTCGCCCGTATTCTGCAGGCGCACCACGTGGCGCTCCCACGTACCAGTAGTTGCCGCGTCTGCAGTGTGCGGCAGATCCTCCAGCATGAAAGATGTGACCATACTCATATGTATTTTTTTCTTGTCAATCGCATCACTGTTTGTTGCATCGCACTTGAGTTGATGCACTTGCAGCTGGAAACGCGAAGCATCGCTGTACACGCACGTTGCTCTACACACCTTCGCAGCTGCAGCGCGGTGCTCGTAGGAAACAACAGCTTTGGGATCTTGTATCGCCCCTCTCTCCTCGTCGCCTGCTGCGATGAGCGCCACCGTCCCTGCCGAAACGTGGGTGAGGCTCCTCCTCAGGGCGAGGCTGTAACCACCGTGTGCTGTAATGTTACGCGCTGGCCTCCAGCATATCTTCGCGCGCTCACTGTCAAACATGGTGAGTAGCTGGAGCTTGTCTTGCCTGAGCGAGTTGCACTTGCCAGCAAGGTAGTCGTTGCTGCTGGTGGCGCGACTCAACGATTTGCGAAGGATATCGTTCTCTGCCTTGGCTGAGGCCACAAGCATCTGCAGGTCGAATTTCTCGTAGTTGTCATACGCCGAAGCCGCCTCGATAATAGCCATCGCATCCACGTCCGACTGGCCAGTGCCTCGTGGAACAATCGCCGAGGAAGCCGATGACCGCTCACCAACAACTTGCTGAGGCAAAATGTGTCGCAAGAGCCGCTCCAATTGATCATAAGAAACCTCAACTCCACAAAACTTTTGAAAGACTTGGGGAAGCAACAACGTGTCGAACGCATCGTCGGTCAATAGTGGCTCCGCCCGCGTAGGGACTTCCAGGCGCGCCTCCGAAGTAATGAACAATTTGATGGGATGCTTGAGCTTGGTGGCGCTCAGCGTCGCACCAGTGGCGACCACGACCATGGCAGCAGCGTCGATGTACCTGCATACCCCTCTGATGAAAAATCTCCCCATGTCGCGATCGCCGGCGCACTTCTCAATATCAGATAACAGTTGAGATGTGCTGGCGGCTGTCATGCCGATGCTACATTGGGCCAAAACGGCTACGGAGGAGGATGCAAAAAGGAGCGGTGGAAGATAGGGTTGCCCAAATGCAATGGCCTTCGCCGCACTGTACCCTCAGTCCGCTTCTACCTTGAATTTCAAAGGATGAGGAGGAGGAGGAGGAGAACGAGTCGGAGTAGGACGAAGGGGGAGGGGGAGGAGGAGGAGGAGGAGGAGGAAAGAACGCAGCGTCATAGAACAATCAGTGCGCCACTACAAGCCAGAGCGGACCTAGTATTCCTCCTCGTCCTCTCTCCCCTTTCCCCCTCCCCCTCCTCCACCTCCTCCTCCTCCTCCTCCTCCCCCCCCCTCCTCCTCCTCCTCCTCTTCCTTTTCCTCCACCTCCTCCTCTTCGCGTAAAGTTGTGTCAAAGGACGAGGAGGAGGAGGAGGAGGATGAGGAGGAAGAGGAGGAGGAGGACGAGGAAGCGGGGGGGCGTCCGCGCGGGCCTGGGCGGCGACGTCCTGTGCGCCGCGGGCCCCGACTCCCCTGAGCCAGGGGAAAGTGGCTGGCACGCGGGCGCTGGCGAGGGGCGGCGAAAGCAAACAGACGACAACGACGCCAACGACGGAGGTGTCGACAATCACGGGGCCTCATCCGCCTCCTTCTGCTCGTCCTTTCCTCTTCCTCATCGTCATACTCCTCCCCATCCTCCTCCTCGCTTTCTCTTCTGCGAAAACAAGTGGACCCGACGTTTTGTGAAGTGGGCCCGAGGGTCCGATGGTTTCTGTGTGAATTCAAGTGGGCCTAACGGTTCGGTTCATTCAAATCGGGCGCAACGGTTGTGCGTTTAAATGGGTATGAACCTACGTGCATGTTTTTGTGTGTTGTAAGTTTGTTACATGTGCATGTGGGTATGGTGACATACGCGCACGCGCGCCATACGTACTACGTATGAGCCATTGACGGCAATAAGGCCGCCGAACGCGCGGTTGGAATTTTTTTTGTCCATGGGAAAGGTCCCATTGGGATAGCCCCACGCAGGACCCACCAGCAGCCCTCGAAAGTGGCGACAATGTCGCAGATCGCAGCCCCACAGGGACGGCGAGGTCCCGCTCAGATCCCCGCAGTGCCTCACTCCGCAGGACCCACCAGCAGCCCTCGAAAGTGGCGACAGTGTCGCAGATCACAGCCCCCCAGGGACAGCGAGGTCCCGCTCAGATCCCCGCGGTGCCTCACTCTGCAGGGCCCACCAGCAGCCCTCGAAAGTGGCGACAGTGTCGAAGATCGCAGCCCCCAAGGGACGGCGAGGTCCCGCTCAGATCCCCGCGGTGCCTCACTCCGCAGGACCCACCAGCAGCCCTCGAAAGTGGCGACATTGTCGCAAATCGCAGCCCCCCCAGAGACGGCGAGGTCCCGCTCAGATCCCCGCGGTGCCTCACTCCGCAGGACCCACCAGCAGCCCCCGAAAGTGGCGGCAGTGTCACAGATCGCAGCCCCCAGGGATGACCAGGTTCGCGCAAGGCAAGAAGAGACAAGATGGGAGGGGAAGACGGGAGGTGGGAGGAGGAGGAGGAGAAGAAGGCGGGAGGAGAAGCAGGAGAACTGGAGACCGCAGTGCTCTATTCAAAACGAATACCCAACCAAGGAGGGTTGGGGAAAACACATTACCCTGGCGACGGACCCAACCCTTGCGCAATGCGGGGCATACGTACATCAGAACGGGGGCGGTGACGTAACATGGGCGCATGTGATTTTGCGAGCAGCAATCGGAAGGCTCGCAGGCACCCGATCAGGATCTAAAGGCTGCGTAATAACAAATCACCCCCGTTGGCTGTGCCATGCCCCCGTTGCACCCAACGTATCCCGCAGCAGCTCTTGAGAGCCCCCGCGGGATACGTGTAGGCGCAACGTTATGGCCATCGCCCGGCAGATGGCCTGTTTCACAAATCACCCCCGATGGCTGTGCCATGCGCCCGTTGCGCCTAACGTATCCCACAACACTCTCCAGAGGCCTCCCAGGGACGGCGAGGTCCCGCTCAGATCCTCGCGGTGCCTCACTCCGCAGGACCCACCAGCAGCCCTCGAAAGAGGCGACAGTGTCGCAGATCGCAGCCCCCCAGGGACGGCGAGGTCCCGCTCAGATCCCCGCGGTGCATCACTCCGCAGGACCCACCAGCAGCCCTCGAAAGTGGCGACAATGTCGCAGATCGCAGCCCCCCAGGGACGGCGAGGTCCCGCTCAGATCCCCGCGGTGCCTCGCTCCGCAGGACCTACCAGCAGCCCTCGAAAGTGGCGACAATGTCGCAGATCGCAGCCCCCCAGGACGGCGAGGTCCCGCTCAGATCCCCGCGGTGCCTCACCCCGCAGGACCCACAAGCAGCCCTCGAAAGTGGCGACAGTGTCGCAGATCGCAGCCCCCCAGGGACGGCGAGGTCCCGCTCAGATCCCCGCGGTGCCTCACTCCGCAAGACCCACCAGCAGCCCTCGAAAGTGGCGACAGTGTCGAAGATCGCAGCCCCCCAGGGACAGCGAGGTCCCGCTCAGATCCCCGCGGTGCCTCGCTCCGCAGGACCCACCAGCAGGCCTCGAAAGTGGTGACAATGTCTCAGATCGCAGCCCCCCACGGACGGCGAGGTCCCGCTCAGATCCCCGCGGTGCCTCGCTCCGCAGGACCCACCAGCAGCCCTCGAAAGTGGCGACAATGTCGCAGATCGCAGCCCCCCAGGAACGGCGAGGTCCCGCTCAGATCCCCGCGGTGCCTCACTACGCAAGACCCACCAGCAGCCCTCGAAAGTGGCGACAATGTCGCAGATCGCAGCCCCCCAGGGACGGCGAGGTCCCGCTCAGATCCCCGCGGTGCCTCACTACGCAAGACCCACCAGCAGCCATCGAAAGTGGCGGCGGTGTCACAGATCGCAGCCCCCCAGGGATGGCCAAGTTCGCGCAAGGCAAGAGGAGACGAGACGGAAGCGGGAGACGGGAGGCGGGAGGAGGAGAGGAGGAGAACTGGAGACCGCAGTGCTCTATTCAAAACGAATACCCAACCAAGGAGGGTTCAACCCTCCTTGCTTGGGTATTCGTTTTTTCCCAACCATCCTGTGGTGTTGGGTCCTCGTTTTGAAGAGACGGTGCCCCGCGTTCCTCTCCTCTTCTCTCCTCTCCTCTCCTCTCCTCTCCTCCTCTCCTCCCCTCCTCTCCTCCTCTCCTCTTCACCCACCCAGTACACCGTTTCGTGGCTCCATAGGGAGCTCCACCGAAGGCCCCAGTGCCCGCGCCCGCATGCGTCACCCACACCCATTTCGGCACACCTCTCACACGTTTCGTGGCTCCATAGGGAACTCACCGAAGGCCCTATGCCCGCGCCCGCATGCGTCACCCACACCCATTTCGGCACACCCCTCACACGCTTCGTGGCTCCATAGGGAGCTCCACCGAAGGCCCCAGTGCCCGCGCCCGCATGCGTCAGCCACACCCATTTCGGCACACCCCTCACACGTTTCGTGGCTCCATAGGGAGCTCCACCGAAGGCCCCAGTGCCCGCGCCCGCATGCGTCACCCACACCCATTTCGGCACACCCCTCACACGTTTCGTGGCTCCATAGGGAGCTCCACCGAAGGCCCCAGTGCCCGCGCCCGCATGCGTCACCCACACCCATTTCGGCACACCCCTCACACGTTTCGTGGCTCCATAGGGAGCTCCACCGAAGGCCCCAGTGCCCGCGCCCGCATGCGTCACCCACACCCATTTCGGCACACCCCTCACACGCTTCGTGGCTCTGTAGGGAGCTCCACCGAAGGCCCCAGTGCCCGCGCCCGCATGCGTCACCCACACCCATTTCGGCACACCCCTCACACGCTTCGTGGCTCCATAGGGAACTCCACCGAAGGCCCCATTGCTGCCGCCCGCATGCGTCACCCACACCCAATTCGGCACACCCCTCACACGTGTCGTGGCCCCATGGGAGCTCCACCGAAGGCTCCAGTGCTGCCGCCTGCATGCGTCACCCACACGCAATTCGGCACACCCCTCACACGCTTCGTGGCTCCATAGGGAGCTCCGCCGAAGGCCCCAGTGCGGCCGCCCGCATGCGTCAACCACACCCAAGTCGGCACACCCCTCACACGTTTCGTGGCCCCATAGGGAGCTCCGCCGAAGGCTCCAGTGCCCGCGCCCGCATGCGTCAGCCACACCCATTTCGGCACACCCCTCACACGCTTCGTGGCTCCATAGGGAGCTCCACCGAAGGCCCCAGTGCCCGCGCCCGCATGCGTCAGCCACACCCTTTCGGCACACCCCTCACACGCTTCGTGGCTCCATAGGGAGCTCCACCGAAGGCCCCAGTGCCCGCGGCCCGCATGCGTCAGCCACACCCATTTCGGCACACCACCCCTCACACGTTTCGTGGCACCATAGGGAGCTCTCCACCGAAGGCCCCAGTGCCCGCCGCCCGCATGCGTCAGCCATTTTCGGCCACACCCCCACACTCCAGCAAAGGCCCCAGTGCACGTTTCGCACTCCCCTCACACGCTTCGTGGCTCCATAGGGAGCTCCACCGAAGGCCCCAGTGCCCGCGCCCGCATGCGTCAGCCACACCCATTTCGGCACACCCCTCACACGTTTCGTGGCTCCATAGGGAGCTCCACCGAAGGCCCCAGTGCCCGCGCCCGCATGCGTCACCCACACCCATTTCGGCACACCCCTCACACGTTTCGTGGCTCCATAGGGAGCTCCACCGAAGGCCCCAGTGCCCGCGCCCGCATGCGTCACCCACACCCATTTCGGCACACCCCTCACACGTTTCGTGGCTCCATAGGGAGCTCCACCGAAGGCCCCAGTGCCCGCGCCCGCATGCGTCACCCACACCCATTTCGGCACACCCCTCACACGTTTCGTGGCTCCATAGGGAGCTCCACCGAAGGCCCCAGTGCCCGCGCCCGCATGCGTCAACCACACCCATTTCGGCACACCCCTCACACGCTTCGTGGCCCCATAGGGAGCTCCACCGAAGGCCCCAGTGCCCGCGCCCGCATGCGTCAGCCACACCCATTTCGGCACACCCCTCAAACGCGTAGTCCCATAGGGAGCTCCACCGAAGGCCCCAGTGCCCGCGCCCGCATGCGTCAACCACACCCATTTCGGCACACCCCTCACACGTTTAGGGAGCTCCACCGAAGGCCCCAGTGCCCGCGCCCGCATGCGTCAGCCACACCCATTTCGGCACACCCCTCAAACGTTTCGTGGTCCCATAGGGAGCTCCACCGAAGGCCCCAGTGCCCGCGCCCGCATGCGTCAGCCACACCCATTTCGTCAACTCCCTCACACGCTTCGTGGCCCCATAGGGAGCTCCACCGAAGGCCCCAGTGCTGCCGCCCGCATGCGTCCCGCACACCCATCCCCTTTCACACGTTTCTTGGCCCTATAGGGGGCCCCACCGAAATTGGTAGTGTCAACTGCGGTATTCACACCTGCACATGGTTGGGTCCTTCGTCAGGCTAATTCCCCAACCCGGTTGGGGAAAAAAACGTGGGATGACCTACGAGCGGTTTCCACGCACATTGTCCGCGCATCCGACGGACAAATCACGTCTGGGGCAAATCGGTTCTGCAGTCGATCCCCTGCTCGAGGGATGTCCGCGCGGTCCTCCGAACGTTTGCGCCCGTCTTTGTGCCGTCTTTTGCGCCGTGACGGGGGTTGCTCGAAGGTGCCCCTGGCCCAAGGTGCCCCCAGCTTTTCGCTCGATTTGGGAGCCCCTGGGGCCCTCCGGGCCTCGTGAGGGGTGTTATGGAGGGCGTGGGGCCTCCTCGGAAATCCTGGGGCACCCTGGGCCAGGGGCACTTGTGGCAACACCCGACTTTGATTGCGAGGAGGACCCAGCCATCTTAGAACACCGCCCCCCCGAGAAGGCCCCCGCCGTCTTCGGAGGCCCCCGCCATCTTCTCAGGCCCCCCGAGGAGGCTGCGAGAAAACCGTCACCCTGCGACACCTCTGTTTTCAAAGGCCCGGCTCCTCCTGACAAGGCCCGCACCGTCTTAGAAGGCCCAGGGTCGAAGGCGAGACGAGGCTACACTTGGATGAAGATAGGATCCTCTCTGAAATCCTGCGGGCCGGAAAGATCTGTCAGGCACCGCGGCCGTCCCGGAATGTCCTGGAACGCTCTGAGAGCAATTGGTCTGAGCATCGTTGATCCGATCCCCATCCCCAGCGGCGCGGCCTGGGCCCCACTGGCCGATTTACCCCCCTAGATGGAGATACGGGCCGTCCCCGTCGGGTCTCGAGAGGTGTATCCCCAACTGGGGTGGTACTTTGGTGGGGGTCTCGACTCGCCAGCGCTTGGACGTCCATTCCCTGTGTCTTTTTCGGTTTCGTGCGTGGTTTTTCGCCAAATGATCAAGGATGCTCCTCGATGGTCCTCGCCGAAGGAAACATGCACACGTCCGAGCGATGCCAAGCGAAGGGGATGAGGATGAGGATGGGGGTCGGATAAACCATACTGGTGTCCTCATCCTGCCTGGCCCACGACCTCCACCTTCCGAACCCTCTGCGCAGCAGGCGCCGCTGCGGCGCGACCGCGGCGACCGCTGGGAGACCGCCGCGGCGGCCTGGGCGGCGGCCAGCCGCCCGCGCGGCGACCGCGCGGCAGCTGCCGCCCGGACGGTGCGGGAGGTGGAGATCGCGGGGGAAGCCGCCACCCCCGCCCGTGGCCCAGAAGCAACGATACAGTCGGGGCGTTGACCTAAAGAACCCTAAACAAAAAACGAGACCCCTTGCTCCCACAAGGTAAGTTTTGATTTCCCATGGAAAACAAAAGGAAAACCCAAGGCAAACTGTACAACAATCAATGAACACCGAGCCCCTCCGCGACGAAAAGGGTTTCTTCTTCAGCGCCCCGACTGTACAGCAACAGATATGATCAAGATGAAGAAACCTGGGCCAGCTTCCCGGAAGTCTCTTAAGCCCAGCCTGGGCAAAGCGTTCGTCTCAAAGCTGGAGGGGCGAACGTGCTCAAGAAACTGGGCCAGCTCTCTGGCGAGTCGGTCGAGAAACGCTGGCCCAGCTTTTCAGGAGGTTTCTCAATCAGATGCTCGACTGTAGGGAGACACTGGCTGAGGGGGGGAACATCGACCTGGGATCGGCGACACGTCACAGATACATCGGCGATAGGCTCCCGATGGCAAAGCCGCCGGGTCCTGGGCGGGGCGAGCTACGAACCCCGATCGGTGATCCAAAGGCGATTGGGGGCAGATGCACCCCCCCTGAGCCCATTCCCCCCCCGTCGTTGCCTCTGATGGGCCCTTCTTCAGCGGCAACTCATGGGAGCCTCCCGTACCATCTTGTTGGCTCTTGCGAATCGACGCTAGTTGACGCCAAATCAACGCGAATCGACGCTAAATCGACGCTAATCGACGCTCACCGACACTAAATCGACGCTTTCTCATCGACTCCCAGACGCTAACCGACGCCAAAGGCGCCGTCCTCGGGGGAATTCCGGGAGCACGCCAGGCTCCCGTGCTGTGCCACCGAGGCCCTTCTGCGCGCCGCCCGTCCCTGGCGGCCGCCTCGATCTCCCGCAGCTTGGCCACGAACTCGCCCCTGCCAGGCCTCGGGAGCGGCCAAGAGGGGGGTGTCCAAGAGAGGGGGGAGCAAATCATGACCGGCGGCATGTGCGCGGCCCAGGGGGGGGGCCAGGGACGTCATGAAACAAGAAGAGGCGCCATGAGATCTGGGGAAATATCATGGCCCGCGCCATGATATCCACCCCCCCCTAGTCATCGCCCCCCTCTTTTCCGCCCCTGCCGGGCCACTCGGCGTCCACCCGGCGCTGGGGGCACCAGGCCGCCAGGGACGCGTCGCCGGCGGCCGCGTCGCGCCCGCCCTGGGCTCCGCGAGGAGGAGGAGGAGGAGGAGGAGGAAGAGGAGGAGGAGGAGGAGGGAGGAGGAGGGGGGGGAGCTCCAGGGAGCGAGCGGGCTCTTCCGGCCACGGCGGGCCGCGGCCGCGGAGAGGTGCCTCGACGTGCGCAGGTGTGAGGAAGGCACAACGGACCGACGAGCCTCCGCCTCCTCCGCCTCCTCCCTCCTCCGCCTCCTCCACCTCCTCCTCCTCCTCCTCATCCTCCCGCCCTAACCAACTCCCTCCCTCCCTCCCTCCCTCCCTCCTCCCGATCCTCCCCCCTCCTCCCTCCCTCCCTCCCTCCTCCCTCCCTCCCTCCCCTCCCCCCTCCCTCCCATCCCTCCTCCCTCCTCCTCCTCCTCCTCCCTCCTCTCCCTCCTCCCCCTCCCTCCCTCCCACCTCCCCCTCCTCCCTCACTCCCTCCACCCATCCTCCCTCCTCCCATCCAACCCTCCTTCCCTCCTCCCTCCTCCCTCCTACCCTCCTCACTCCTCCCTCCTCCCTCCTACCCTCCCTCCCTCCTCCCCCTCCCCTCCCTGCCCTCCTACCCCCTCCTCCACCCCCATCCTCCCTCTCCCTCCTCCCTCCTCCCTCCTCCCTCCTCCCTCCCCCTCCCCCGCCACCCTCCTCCCTCCTCCCTCCTCCTCTCCCTCCTCCATCCTCCATCCCTCCCCTCATCCCTCCTCCCTCTCCCTCCCTCCCTCCTCCCTCCTCCTCCTCCCTCCTTCCCTCCTCCCTCCTCCCTCCTCCTCCCTCTCCTCCCATCTCCTCCCTCATCCTCGCCTCACTTCCCTCCCTCTCCTCCTCCCTCCTCCCTTCCTCCTCCTCCTCCCTCCTCCCTCCTCCTCCTCCCTTCTCCCATCCTACCCCCCACCGCTCCCCCTCCCTCCTCCCTCCCTCTCCCTCCCCCTCCCCCTCCTCCCTCCTCCCTCCGCCTCCCCCTCCTCCCTCCCTCCTCCTCCTCCTCCCTCCCTCCCTCCCTCCTCCTCCCTCCCACCCTCCTCCCCCCCCCTCCCTCCCTCCCTCCCTCCCCCCTCCTCCCCTCTCCCACCTCCTCCGCCTCCTCCCAGCCTCCTCCTCCTCCTCCTCCTCCTCCTCCTCCTCCTCCTCCTCCTCCTCTTCTTTTTTTCCTTATTATTAGTCGTAGTCGTTGTCTTATGTGTCTTATTATTCTTCGTATTATTATTATTCTTAGTAATATGAGTATTAGTATGATTATTCTTATTCGTCTTATGTTTCGTACTAGTGTTCGTCTTCTTATTCTTAGTATTCGCATTTGTATTATTATTGTTATGATTCGTCTTCTTCGTATTCGTATTATTATTATTCTTCTTAGTATTCGTATTACGCTTATTTGTATTATTAATATTATTATTATAAATAGTAGCCTTATTCTTCTTAGTATTGTTATTATTATTACTAGTAGTAGTAGTAGTAGTAGTAGTAGTAGTAGTAGTAGTAGTAGTAGTAGTAGTAGTAGTAGTAGTAGTAGTAGTAGTAGTAGTAGTAGTAGTAGTGGTAAATAGTATTATTATTATGGTAGTATTGATATTAGTGTTAGTATTGTTATTATTGGTAGTATTATTATTAGTATTAATATTAGTATTACTATTTTTATGGGTAGTATTATTCTTGGTATTATGAAAATGAGTATTAATTTGAATAGTAGTATTGTTATTAGTGGTATCAGTACTATTATTCTTATTATTATTAGGATTCGTATTCGTCTTATTATTCGACTTATTAGTTGTAGTATTCTTCTTATGCTTAGTATTTTTGTTCTTATTATTCGTTTTCCTAGTCTTCTTATTCTTCTTCTTAGTAGTAATATTATTATTACTATTATTATTATTAGTAGTAGTGTTCGTCTGCTTCGTTTTCTTTTTCTTCCTCCTCCTCCTCCTCCTCCTCCTCCGCCTCCTCCTCCTCCTCCTCCTCCCCCTCCTCCCTCCTCCTTCCCTCCTCCCTCCTCCCTCCTCCCTCCCTCCTCCCTCCTCCTCCTCCTCCCGTCCTCCCTCCTCCCTCCTCCCCTCCTCCCTCCTCCTCCCTCCTCCTCCCTCCTCCCTCCTCCCTCCTCCCTCCTCCCTCCTCCCTCCTCCCTCCTCCCTCCTCCCTCCTCCCTCCTCCCTCCTCCCGCTCCTCCTCCCTCCTCCTCCTCCTCCCCTCCCCCTCCCCTTCCTCCTCCCTCCCTCCCTCCCTCCCTCCCTCCCTCCCTCCCTCCTCCTCTCCTCCCTCCTACTCCTCCTCCTCACTCCTCCTCCCTCTCCTTCCTCCTCCTCTTCTTCTTCTTCTCCTCCTCCTCCCCTCCTCCTCCTCCTCTCCTCCTCGTCATCCTCCTCCTCCTCCTCCTCCTCCTCCTCCTCCGCCTCCGCCTCCGCCTCCTCCTCCTCCTCCCTACTCCCATCCCTCCATCCTTCGCCCTCCGCCCAGCATGTCCACTACGGTGCACCCCTCACGGGGATCGTGCCCCATAGGGAATTCCTCCTGCGGCCCCAGTCTGTGTGGCCAGACGTCGACCCCCGACCGTTTCGGCGCACCATTCACGCAGATCGTGCCCCAGAGGCAGCTCCACCTACAGTCTACCCGAAGAGTAAGGATTCACGATGAGGATGCAAGGGCCTTGAAATGCCATCTCGGCACTTCTCGAGCGGGGCGCGGCCAGCAAAAGTGGCCAAGGATAGCCGAAGGGGAAGCATGCAAGGGTAGCATTGGAAAGTCGTTCATCCATACATCTCTGCAGGGATCAATGGGAGCTCGTGCATGCAGTCCCCCGCCCTTTCGGCAAACACACACACACACAGACACAGCTCTCACACGGATCGTGCAACACATCGCACTTTCGTGCGCGCTGTCCGCAAAGCCCGATCGGATTCGGTCCCAGGAAACGGAAAAAACCTGCTCGGGATAAATCGGGGCTCTCTGACATTCGGCGGCTCTGACATGCACGGGGCGCTGCGGCCGTTCCAGAGAAGCGATTGATTCCGTTCATGGGCCCGTCTGACCTTCCCTTCCCTTCCCTTTCCATTTCCTTCGCTTCCAACCAATTGTTTGATGGCCCCGGGGCTCAAAAACGGCCTCCAGGCGCCGAAAATGGCGAAGAGCTCCAGTCTGGAGGTGGTCAAGACGTTGAAGGTCTGGGGTGGTGGAGCGGAGAGGAGAGGGAAGGAGGGGAAGAGCAAGGGGGGGAACAGAGAAGCAGGGAACGGGGAAAAGGAAAGGGGGAGGGGAGGAGAAGGAGGAGGGGGAAGTTCTTCACAATCACAGGTCAGACACCAATGTGAACGTGGCACTGTGACGGTTCTACTATGTTTCGAAATACCACTCGGAGGCGGAGTTGCAAATCAGTAAAAAGGAGGGGGAAGAAATGAGGCAGAACAACTGGCAGGAACATGCATGACGAATGCGGACAGGAAATGAAAGGAAATTACAGTCAGTATAAGAAAAGGGGGCACAGACAGGGAGGGAGGAGATGCTAAGAAAGGAGAAAACAAAAAAGAGGAAAGGAATGGACACACGGAGAGGGGGAGGAGAGGAACGGAACGGAGAGGAAAGGAAGGGAAGACTCCAATGAGCTTCCCCCCCCGGGTGATCCAGAGGGCCCGCACAAATCTCTGGGCAGCGCACTCGATGCGGCCAGCCTTGGGCACTCCAGAGACCCCTACATAGACCTCGAGACCCCGCTGGCCGACGCACCAGGTCAACCAGGGAGGGAGGGCACGGAAGCTGCCGACGCCAGCAACGTGATGGGCCTGTTTCCCACCACCACCACCACCACCATAAGTTGGAGGGAGGAAGGAGGTGGAGGACGAGGAGGAGGAGGAGGAGGTGGAGGAGGAGGACCCCCTCCCCCTCCAACGTATGGTGGTGGTGGTGGAAAACAGGCCCATCGCAACGAGCCCACGGCCTCAGGCGAACCAACGCCCTGCCAAGCGCCCTCCTGGGGCACCCCTCGGAGGTGGACAAACCTCCCTTGAAGAAACCTCCCCTTAGAGAAAACGGCCTGGGACCGAAACCGACGGACCCGGACCCGCAAAAATGACGACCGCGACGCTCCCTCGCGAATCGAAAACGGCCAATTCCTTCATCGACGTGTCAGGGTAGGAGGTCTATCCACCTCCGACCCCCTACAGCACAAGTGTCTCTGGGGCCCCTGCGAGCCTTCGCGGAAGCAGGCGCAGCTGCCTCGGCAGCACGCCGCCGGTTCTTGACCCCCCGCACGCGGCCGCGGGCGGGAGGAAGGCCCGGCAGGAGCGAAGAATCCCGAGCCCAGCCATGACGGCAAGGATGCAGCCAGCCTGGAAGTCTTCCTCCTCCTCCTCCTCCTCCTCCTCCTCCACCTCCTCCTCCTGTCCCCCTCCTCCTCCTCCTCCTCCTCCTCCTCCTCCTCCTCCTCCTCCTCCTCCTCCTCCTCCTCCCTCCTCCTCCTCCTCCTCCTCCTCCTCCTCCCTCCTCCTCCTCCCTCCTCCTCCTCCTCCTCCTCCCTCCTCCTCCTCCTCCTCCTGTCCTCCTCATCCTCCTCCTCCTGTCCTCCTCATGTCCTCCTCCTCTCTCCTCCTCCTCCTCCTCCTCCTCCTCCTGCTGCTGCTGCCCTCCTCATCCTCCTCCTCCTCCTCCTCCTCCTCCTCCTCCTCCTTCCTCCTCCTCCTCCTGCCTCCTCCTCCTCCTCCTCCTCCTCCTCCTGCTCCTCCTCCTCCTCCTCCTCCTCCTCCTCCTCCTCCTCCTCCTCCTCCTGCTCCTGCTCCTCCTCACCCTCGTTTTCATCTTCGTCGTCTTCAGGGTCGGCGGCACTGGCCGTAAGGCCTTCGCAATCCCCCTCCCCAGGAGCCACGCTCGGGCTCGGGGGACTCGGGCTGGCCTGACGGGGGAGCCAGGGGGGAAACGGCGAGGCCCAGCCCGAGCCTCGACGCGAGCTCCCGCTGCAACCAGCCCACGAGAAACTGGGCCGCGAAAGCGCGGGGCGGGCCTGTCACAAGGCGTGGGCAGACCCGAGGTCCGGCGAACTCGAGTCTTGCGTTTCCCCGACGCGTTCAGTCGACGAGCGCGTTCCACTACTCGCAAAGTAACTGCTCGCAAATGGCCTGGACCCCCGCCGGGGGTTTACGATAAACTACATCAGATCAGGCAAGTGTTTTGTTTCGGACGTTTGCGAGTAGGCACTTTGCGAGTAGTGGAACGCGCTCGGCGATTCTGGGACGATGAAGAACGACGAGGAAGGAGAAGGAAGGAAGACTTCGCCACCTGGAATGGGTACGCCAACAATGGGTGGGATGCCCAGCGAAAAATATATGATGCAGAACCGACAGCGGCCGCTGTTGGGCAGGCGGCCCTCTGCCTCGAATGGACCACGTCCGCGGCGACACCGACAGCGAGTCCTGTTCAGAATGGGCAGGAGATGCTGCCGGTCGTCGTCCCCACTCCTTCCCTGGCCCATGCCGACCGTGCCGAGCAGAGGTCGGCTACACGCAAGAGTGACCCTGGGCAAGAATGACCTCTGTGGCGCTGCGTTTTGGGGGGCCGCGGGGGGACCGAACACAAGCGCGCAACACGCTATTGTCGCATCGAGCTCGGTGGCCGGGGGACCCGTGGGCCCGCACCAAAGGGCACTCCGGCGAAGTTCATTCTTCTGTCGAAGGCGCCCAGAGAAACACAAATAAATGCACACAAATCCCAGGATCCCCCTGTCCCGATATATATATATATATATATATATATATATATATATATATATACAAGACTGCAGTGGCGCTTCGCGCCATGCACCTTGGTCCTTGAAGTTTGGTATGCAGGCGGAATGGCAGGAAGGTCAAGCCGACAATGGTTGCCTTTTCCGGCATCGCCGCTATAATGATGTTCCTCCATGTTTATTGTTCTTTATTTCGCCATACCCTGCGCATTCTCCCCATCCTCCTCAGTTCTTTTTTGCGGAGGCTCCTCCTTGGAGAGCCTCTAGGGGCCTCACAAAAATTGTTTCGGGCTTTCTTAAGGCCTTCTGGAGGCCTCCTGGGCGTATTCTGAGGGCCTTCGGGGGCTTCCTCGGGCCACCCTGCCTCCAACCGCGGTCTCCTTGAACGACCGGGTCACGATTTGGAATGCTTCGGAGGGTGTCTTTGGGCCATCTTGGGCTGCCACGGGGCTCTCTGAGGGCCATCTTGGACCCGTGTTGTGCCGTCTTGGGGCCCTCTTGGACTGCCTGGAAGCCCTTTCGGATGGTTGTGGGGCGATTTGGGAGCCTCTGAAGGCGGCCTTGGACGCCCAAAGACCGCCGTCTTGGAGCGTCGGGAAGCCGAAAAGAGGAGAACCCCAAAATTCACCAAAAACCAACGGAAAATCAATGATGTTTGCCTCGGGGAGCCTTCTTGGGAGTGCTCTTGGAGGCCTCTTTGGGGCCGTCCTGGAGGCCTCTTGGGCCATCTCGAGGTCACGTCGGTCACTCTTGGAGCGCTCTTGTGCTGTCTTGGGGGTCTCTGGGACGTCTCCGATGACCCCCCTGATCGCCCTAGGTGTGCTGGGAAGGCTTGGCAAAACGCCTTGCGAGGCCCAGTGGCCGCTTCGAGGCCCGTCGGGAGGGCCCCAAAGCCCCGGGTCCCGGGAATCCGGTTTGGGGGGGGGGGAGACGGGTTTTCCCCCCGCCCGGGCTTATAAAAACATAGGCAGAGGAATGTGGCTTTTCGTCTTCCCCTCCACACCTCCCATGGTTTGCCCTATCTTCCCGGGAATCGACGATCCGCTGTGTCTCTTTGTGCTCTTGCACCTCCCGACGCGTGCAGAGCCGACGAGGGCGGTGATCGGGCGTTGGCAGAACTGGGTTTAGCGGGACCTGGTTTGGTGATGTGTTCCGGTGGACGTCCCCCCCCCCGCCCCGTTCCACTAACCGGAACTGCCGCCACCCGAAAAAAACACCACCTACGGCAGACCTGGTTTGGTGACTCTGGCCAACTCAGGGGCTCCAGGGCCCTACCACTGACCGGGTCCCCTTACCTGGGGTCCTAGCCATACCCGAGGGGAGGCACAAATAAATACACACAAATCCCAGGGCCCCTCTATCCCGAGATATTCCTCTTCCTATATTTTTATAAGCCCGGGCGGGGGGAAAACCCGTCTCCCCCCCCCCCAAACCGGATTCCCGGGACCCGGGGCTTTGGGGCCCTCCCGACGGGCCTCGAAGCGGCCACTGGGCCTCGCAAGGCGTTTTGCCAAGCCTTCCCAGCACACCTAGGGCGATCAGGGGGGTCATCGGAGACGTCCCAGAGACCCCCAAGACAGCACAAGAGCGCTCCAAGAGTGACCGACGTGACCTCAAGATGGCCCAAGAGGCCTCCAGGACGGCCCCAAAGAGGCCTCCAAGAGCACTCCCAAGAAGGCCCCCCGAGGCAAAAATCATTGATTTTCTGTTGGTTTTTGGTGAATTTTGGGGTTCTCCTCTTTTCGGCTTCCCGACGCTCCAAGACGGCGGTCTTCTGGGCGTCCGAAGCCGCCTGGGAGGCTCCAAATCGCCCCACAACCATCCGAAAGGGCTTCCAGGCAGTCCAAGAGAGCCCCAAAACGGCACAACACGGGTCCAAGATGGCCCTCAGAGAGCCCCATGGCGGCCCAAGATGGCCCAAAGACACCCTCCGAAGAATTCAAAATCGTGATTCGGTCGTTCAGGGAGACGGCGGTTGGAGGCAGGGTGGCCCGAGGAAGCCCCCGGAGGCCCCCAGAATACGCTCAGGAGGCCTCCAGAAGGCCTTAAGAAAGCCCGAAACAACTTTTGTGAGGCCCCTAGAGGCTCTCCAAGGAGGAGCCTCCGCAAAAAAGAGTTGAGGAAGATGGGGAGGATGCGCAGGGTATGGCGAAAATAAGGAACAATAAGCATGGAGGACGGATAACGAATTATAGCCGCGATGCCGGAAAAGGCAACCAGGAGTTATCGCTAAATTGTCGGCTTGACCTTCCTACCATTCCGCCTGCATACCAAACTTCAAGGACCAAGATGCATGGCGCGAAGCGCCGCTGCAGTCGTGTGTACATATATATATATATATATATGTATATATATATAGCTTTTCGTCTTCCCCTCCACACCTCCCATGGTTTGCCCTATCTTCCTGGGAATCGACGATCCGCTGCGTCTCTTTGTGCTCTTGCCCCTCCCGACGCGTGCAGAGCCGACGAGGCTGGGGAGGCAGGGAGGCACGCCTGCCCGAGCCCCAGGCAGACCGCCGGCGGCGGCCAGTAGCCCTCGCAGCCCTCCGCCCCGGCGGGCCACGCCCTCGCCTCCGCGCCGCACGGCGGCGCGTGCGCGCCCGCCCAGGCGGCCGCGGCCGCCGCCGCGCCGAAGGCGGCCAGGCAGCCGAGCGCGGCCCCGAGGTGGCGCCGCGAACTCTGGCAGGGAAACGAGAACACTGACATAAACTCGGCTACGCGCAAGAGTGACCCTGGGTAAGAGTGACCTTTGGTGCGCGGCTTTTGGGGGGCCGCGGGGGGACCAAACTGAGGCGCGCAAGCCGCTGCTCCTGCTTCGTTTTCAGCCATCTGGGGACCCATCTGCGTCCGCACCAAAGGTCACTCCGGCGAAAGGTCACTCTTACGTCTAGTCGATAAACACATAAGAGCCCGGAGGTCCGCGCGGAGTGCTCGGATCCGCGCTGGACCTCCCCTGGCGGCACCTCCGGCGCCGCCCCTGGCGCGCTCCGCATGCCAGGGAGGGGGGGGGTCGAGCGCCGATGCGAGAACTCCGCGCGGCCCTCCGAGTTTCTATGTTTACGTCAGTGCTCGCTCCCCTCTCTGGGCGCCCGGGCCAGGCGCCACGGCGTGCCCGGCCTCCAGGGGAAGGCGCGCAGGCCAGGTGCTCGTGCTGGGGACCTGCCTGGGGCCACGTGGCTCGGCTCGTGCGCCGATGCTGCGTCGCACGTCCGTCGACGTGGGTCGAACTCGAGTGGAACTGAAGAAGAATCTGACCAGAGGAATCGAAAAAGCGCCGAGCTGATCCGCAAGGTTGGGCCCCAGGAAGGTCCCCAAAATGAGCGTCTCACGCAGGGTGCCGGCGTCGGAACGAAAGAGGGGGATCGCAAGACGGGGGTACGCAACGAATCCACGGTTCACGCAGCCGATACTCCCGACGCGCCCGCCGGTGCCTGCTGGCCCCCCTTCGAGGGGAGGCGCACAGCGGCGGGGCCGAAGCCAGCTGCACGCAGGAGCCCCCTGCAACTACCCGCACTGCCCGATCCCTCCACCCCCCTCCGCCCAGCCTTCTGGATGCCACGACAATGGACACTCTAACAATCCTATCATTGAATAAAGATTTGTTCAAAATGTGTAGAATATGTTCTAAGCATGTGTCAAACATGCTTGTTACGGATTAAACACAGTTTGGATATTTGGCAGCACGCTTCCTCTCCATTGGCCGTCCTCCACAAGCCCAGCCCGAGAGAGCGGGGGAGGGGCGGGGCGGCCTCCTCAGTAATTAGGCAAGGGGGGGGGGCGCAGAGAGGGCCTCACAAAAGGGGGCCTCTCAGAGAGGGCCTCTCGGAGAGCGGGGGGGGGGCCTCTCAGAGAGGGGGGCCTCTCAGAGAGGGCCTCTCCGCAGTGCCGCCGCGCGCGCGGGGGGCCGCGGCGCGTGGCGCGCCGGCGCGCACGAGGGGGGCCGCCGCCTGCGCGGAACTCCCCCGGAGCCTCTCGGCAGGGCCGCCCCCGCGAGGCGGGCCCGGAGCTCGAAGGTGGGCCCCCCTGGAGGCGGCCAGGGTTGTTTGGCGGCGCGCAGAGGGGGGTAGGGGGAGGGGGGAAGGCTTCTTAGAAGCGCCCCTGCTTCTCAGAAGAAGCGGGCCTTCTCTGTAGATGTAAGGCCGACGCCTTCTAAGAAGCGGCCTCCTTCTAAGAAGCCTTCCCCCCTCCCCAATACCCCCTTGTGCTCGCCGCCAAGTTGTGGATGCCATGACAATGGACACCTAACCATCCGATCAATGGATCAAAATGTGTTGGAACTGTCGGAAGTCCTCTAAGAGTGTATCAAGCACGTTGCTTCATATATTTTAAGACATGCTGAACACGGTTGCTTCGACATCTGGAAATCATTTGGCAACATGCTTCCCCTCCATTGACCGTCGTCGACAAGGCCAGGGGGTCTGGAGTGGGCTGGGACTCCAGGACATCCTTCAGAAGGAGGACGGGGCCAGATCCGCTCCAGATCGGTCCCCGGATCCCTCCCATGGGTCCACCTGGCGCAGCTATCCACACCGCGGCCCGCTATTGTTTGAAAGTCCCGAAGACGGCCACAGGGAGGCTGAACAAGGCCAACAACCTCCCCGAACCCAGAACCTCGAACTCGCCAGAACCAGTGTTAGGTCGGGCATGTCCTCCGACGGGCGGGTTTTGGACGAACAATGAAAAATAGTCACGCAAACAGAAAATCCCGAATTGTCGAAAAATCGCCCCTGATATAATGTGTAATACAATTTTCCTCCTCAAACCCCCAGCCGGGCTCCAAATGCCCCCCCCCCCCCCCCCCCCCCGGGGATCTACTGACCGGGGTCAATCCAGACCCGGGCCAGTCAGGCCTCGCAGGATCCTGCAAGATCCTGCAGGATCCTGCACCCAAACCCGGGTCAATGCGACCCTGGCCCTGCAGAATCCTGCAAGATCGGGCGCCCACGCTGACCCCCGCTTGCGTTGACCCCCGTCTCTGGAGTCCCGACCCCCCTTCCGCCTGCACCTAGCCGGCTCCAAATGTCCCCAGCCGGGCTCCAAATGCCCCTTTACCAGCCTGGAGCATGTGTGTATATATATACACATATACATACATACATACATACATACCTACCTACCGACCTACCTACCTACATACCTACCTACCTACCTACCTACCTACCTACCTACCTACCTACCTACATACATACATACATACATACATACATACATACATACACACATACACACACATACACACATACATACATACATACATACCTACCTACCTACCTACATACATACCTACCTACCTACCTACCTACCTACATACATACATACATGCATGCATGCATGCATGCATGCATGCATGCATGCATACATACATACATACATACATACCTACCTACCTACCTACCTACCTACCTA
>CAUYUJ010018944.1:136525-191293 GCA_963575745.1 Prorocentrum cordatum
AGAGGAGAAGGAGGAGGAGGAGGAGGAGGACGAAGAGGAGGAGGAGGAGGAGGAGGAGGACGACGACGAAGAGGAGGAGGAGGAGGAGGACGAAGAGGAGGAGGAGGAGGAGGACGAAGAGGAGGAGTAGGAGGAGGAGGAGCTTGGCAGGTGCCTCGGCTCTTGTGCGCCAGGCGCCGCCTCAAAGAAGCATGTGCTCTGGGCGCCCTCGGTCCCAGAGCTGTGTGTGGATGTGGCACTCAGCTCTCACCCCTTCGCGCTGTTCGTCTCTCTCTCTCTCTCTCTCTCTCTCTCTCCCCCTCTCATTGACTCTCTCTCTCTATATATCATTGGCTCTCTCTCTCTCTCTATCTCCCGAAACTGCGTGGATGTGGCACTCAGCTCTAACCCCTTCGCGCTGTTCGTCTCTCTCTCTCTCTCTCTCTCTCTCCCTCCCTCTCATTGACTCTCCCGCTCTCTCTCTCTCTCGTCGCTCCTGTCCCCCGGCTTCGCCTCCACGTGATGGCCCACGTGCCGCCTGCGGCCCCCCCATCCCCAGCCGCCCACGCGCCTGCCGTGGCCAGGCCGGACCCCCTGCGACGGCGGAGCCGCCACCCCTCGGCGCCGCTGCTCGGGGCTCTCGGCTCCCCCCCGCCAGGCCGCTCCTCCGGAGAGGCGCGCCGCGCCGCAGAGGGCAGCGGCTCGTCGCCGACGGGTGCTGCACACCGCCGCTGCCCACGTGCGCGGCGCGGCGTGCACCGACCCGGCGCCGTCGCCGGGTCCTCGTCCCAGAGCTCCCCGCGCCGTGAAGCAGAAGTCACGGCGGGAGGCTTTGCGGCATGTTCGGCCCCTGGGGGTCCTTCCCAGGCCTCGGGGCCGTCAGAAAGCGACTCGGGCTGGAAAAAGAGTCCTGGGGAAGGGGCTCCGGACCTCCTGGGGTCGACGTTGTGACAAAATCACAGCGTCGGGGGTCTGGGGTGGCGGCGGCGACGGTGGTGCCAGGTCGAAGCAAGCCGAATCCTCGACATCCATTACCAGAGCGCTCCGCGGCTGGCTGTACCTACAAGCGCACAGCCCTCCCCATAAACAGGCTCTCCTGCCGGCATCCCCACCCCTCCTCGGAGAACAGGGAGTCCAAGAAGCCCACATCGATGTTGTTGTTCTCAAGCCGAAGCCAGACGGGTACCCGTGGAAAGGCCGTCTTGCTCTGGGAGTGGATGGCCTTCGCATCACGGCTGCAGCAAGGGACTGCGACGCAAGAGGAAGAAGACGACGGGAAGCGACCACCTGGTTCGAATACGCTGCATGAGGCGGATGAACAGCCTGACGAAGAGAACTTGGTTAATGGCTTCCCCACCCCCCTCCCGATACCAATCCCCGTCTCCCCTCCTCCATTCCTTCTCCTAATAAATTCGCCGGCCCAACGGGCCAGAGGCGTGCTAAGATCTCCGGTAACTTGTTAACAATATTTCTAGTTCGCGCGCGCGGAGCGGCCCCTGGGGGCCCCCGGACGAAAAGTACCCCGGCAAGGTCCCGAGAGAAGCCCGGGAGAAGCCACCAGACCACTCCAGGGGAGGGTATTTTTCGACACCCCTCACGAGGATCGTGGCCTCCGAGGGGGGAGCCGCAATCGACTACCCCCAAGAGCCCCCCAAGAGGCCCTGGGGGCCTCCAAAACGCCGCCAAGGAGCCCCAAGAGACTCCCAAGAGGTCCCCAAGAGGCCCCCAAGAGGCCCTAAAGAGGGCTCCAGGGCCGGCGGCATGAGCGAAGCGATTAAATAATTTCTCCCTGTCGCACCCCGACGCCAGTTTTTAGGGCGGGCCGGGCGTTTCGCCTCAGACTTCCTGACCACTTATGCTTCTGAAGCTTAAAAAATGAATGGCTACAGTTTCACAGATGGAGGCCAGGTCGTTTTCAAAATGTGGCTTTCGCCTCAGCGCCGCACACATGCGTTCTAAAAAAATGCAAGAGTTTCACTGGTTGAGGGCGGGTCGTTTTCAAAATGTGGCTCTCGCCTCAGCGCCGCACATTTACTAAAATATTGCAAGAGTTGCACTGATTGAGGGCAGGTCTTTTTCAAAATGTGGCTCTCGCCTTAGCGCCGCGCACATTCTTCGGGTGGTTTTCAAAATGTGGCTCTCGCCTGAGCGCCGCGCACACTCGTTGCAGAAAACATCCAAGACTTTCACGGATTGAGGGCGGGTGGTTTTCAAAATGTAGCTCTCGCCTGAGCGCCGCGCACATTCGTTTCAAAAAAATGCAAGAGCTTCACGGATGGAGGGCGGTTCCTTTTCAAAATGTGGCTCTCGCCTTAGCGCCGCGCACATTCGTTGCAACAAGTTACAAGGGTTTCACAGATTTTCATGATCAACGTACCAGAAATGGCGCTTTGGAAGGATTCTGGATTTTGCGGGTGCAACAATTATGTTGGTTCGCGGTGTTGAAGTCCCACAAGTGGCGTCCTGGCACGATTCCAAATCGTCTGGACGCAGCAGTCAGGTTGATCTGTGGCGTGGAAATCCTGAGAAAAATGTTTGGGCATGCTTCAAGTTCTGCAAACGGTTGTCTTCCAACGAGGCAGTTCCCTCGATGGAACTGAACCGTGCAGGATCCTATGAAGAGGGAGCTTGGAGGGAGGGTGAACCTCAACATCGTTGATGACGCTTGGGTTTACACTGGTCCTCCGCTTCCTCCTCCTCCTCCTCCTCATCATCCTCCTCCTCCGTTCTATGCCACCTTTCCCCAGTCCTGCCTCCTGCCACGACTCCTTCTCCTCCTCCGCTCTGCGCACCCTCTCGCGCGGGCAAAAAAGAGAGGCAGGGGGTGCGTTGCGGGTTGCCAAGAATGCATGCAGAGGAGGAGGAGGAGGAGGAGAAGGAGGAGGAGGAGGAGAAGGACGAGGACGAGGAGGAGGAGGAGGAGGAGGAGGAGGAGAGAGTAGTGTTGGGCGTGTTGGGTAGTATGCTCGACGCCTGGTCGGGTGTCTGCAGTCTTCCACGGGCGGCTCCTCCCCCCTCGACGCACAACTGCGCGGGAAGAGGTCGTCCGGAGCGCGGTGCTCCTCGATCCTCTCCTCGGCCACAACACCCCAGCAGCCTTTCAGGACAGGGTGTTCTGTCGCTGTTCCTCTTTCCTCGCCCCAAGCCCCCCTTCATTTCAGGGAGGGGTACCCTCCCTCCTCCCCTCCCTGAGGTTGTCGTTGGCAATTCCGCGATGTTTCAGGGAGTTCTGGTTCGCCCAAGCTGGCGTCGAGAGGGCCTCCGATGCTCCAAGATGGCCCCCAAGATGGTTCAGGATAGCCGAAACTAGTTCAAAGATGGCTTCCGACATGCCTCCGAGAGGTCGCGACAGGACCACAAGACAGCGCCAAATGCTGAGCCCCCTCAGGACTCCCCCAGATGTCCAAAACCAAAAAAAAAACCTACGGAAAATCAATGATGTGAACCTTCTCGCCTTTTTCGCTTGCAATGCGACTTTGAGACCTCAAAATGGCCCAAAGATGGCCAAAGAGTCCCAAGAGAGGCCCACGAAGCCTCCAAAACCGCGCAAGAGCGCCCCAAGGGGGCCCGAAGCAGCCCCAAGGGGCGAGTGTCGTCATCATTCTCGTTCTCCTCCTCGTCATCTTCCTCGTCCTTGTCCTCCTCCTCCTCCTCCTCCTCCTCCTCCTCCTCCTCCTCCTCCTCCTCCTCCTCCTCCTCCTCCTCTTCCTTCTCGTCCTCCTCCTTTTCCGCCTCGTCCCAGGTCTGCTCAGGCTAATCCAACACCTGTTCCACTGCATGCGTCGACAACTCGCCTGGGCAGCGTTTCTGGATGGGCTGGCGGGGATACGTGAAGTGTGAAGAACTGCCAACTACCACTCGACAGCGGCTGCATGATGCCCGCAGACTGGCCCAAGACGGCTCAAAGTTGCTGCTGAGGCTCGGATAGGTCCCTAAGAGGCCCGAAGAAGCCACCAAGAGGCCCTCAGGAAGGCCTCCAGCAGCGCCCCAGGAGGTCAAAAACACTGAGAGCACACAACGCTTCAATATATGTGTTCTGGTTCCTATGCGTTTCCGATTCAAGGTGCGTCGTGCTGAAGCCGCCAGGACGAACCAAGACGACTCGGGGGGAGCTCCAAAATGGCCCAAGAGCGTCCCAAGACGTCTCCCTAATGGCCTCGAGGCGGCGCCCGAAGATGATGGCTCTGCCGCCGCTTCGGGAGACCGCAATGGAACAATCGCGCACGACACTGCCCCGAGACCGTTAAAGAGGTTATTCAGACCCCGAGAGGCCCCGAAGATGTCCCCCAAGATGCCCAGAGAAGCACCAAGGAAGCCTCCAAGAAGCCCCAGAGATCCCCAAGAGACGGCGCCACGCGCCAACATGGTAGCGGCACTTCCCAGACGTTCCCAATCCAAATCTGCCGGGCCTGCCCGCGGGATCTCGACGGAACCATCCTGCACCCGTTTCGATGCCGCGCTGGCACGGTGGTGGGAACCATCCTGCATCCGCTTCGATGCTGCGCTTGCACGGTGGTGGCGTCTCAGGCAGGAAGGCGGACATCAGGCCTGTGGCAGGCGTGTGCATGTCAGTCGGGTCGTCGCCAGGTCGCGCGTGGGTCGCGGGGCGGGTCGTGGGGCGGGCCATGGGGCCGGTCGCAGGCGTGCTTGCTTGCGATCGATCGCTCTTGCTTGCTCGCGCGCTCCCCAGGGCCTCGCTCCCCTTCTTTTTTTTGTTCTCGACGCGATCACTGCTTCCGCCCGCCCTCTGTCGCCTGACAATCCGCCCACTCTTTTGCCCAGTGAGGCTTGTCCATGCCGATTGCGCACCCGTTGTCGAACGCCTTCTCCTTGAGCGGCATCTTCACGGAGTCTGGCGCGCCCTCAACCTCCGCGTGGAGCCACCTCATGACAGGGGGGCTGATGTAGTGCGAGGAGAGAAAGTCGCTGTGCGCCATACCCTCGTAGTCCGCGATCTTCGCGAACGGCTGGCTGTACATGCTCTTCCCGCTGGCGAGTCTCACCTCGCGCTTCCGGAGCTGGCAGCTGGTCGTCATGTCGTTCGGCCACGCGCTCTTGTCGTAGATCGCGTGCAGCGCCGGTGCGCCGTCGGCCAAGAGAAGCTGCAGGGCGGCACGGCTGATGATGTACCCCTGGCCGCCGCAGAAACCACCTCCCTCCTCGTACGCCTTGACGTCGCGGCAAAACTTCCCTTTCCCGCACCCGACGCCGCCGTACGCGACAGCGGCGCTGGGGTCCTTGTCGCTCAAGAACTCCTCGACGTGCCCCGTGTGCACGTAGTTGTCCTCGCCGATCACGTACATCCAGTCCGCCCCGCGCGACGCGCCCTCTGCCAGCAGCGTAGCCTCCTTGCAAGAGATCGACTTCATGTCGTCCCCGCACTCCGACCGGAGGACGTTGCTGCCCTGCCACTCCTCGGGGTAGTTGCTGCCGCCCACGGCCACGTACCTGCCCTGCGCCGCGGGGCGGGCCGCCCACGTGTCCAGCTGGGCGAGCAGGGCCTCGTGGTACCTGGGGATGGCGCTGGTGAAGACGGCCAGAGGAGCAACAAAAGCGGCACGGGGGCAAAACCTTTCGGACCTCCGCCCGGGCTTCTTGCATCGGCGCTGGACCTCCCTGGCGGCGAGGAGGAGGAGGAGGGGGAGGAGGAGGGGGAGGAGGAGGAGGAGGAGGAGGAGGAGGAGGAGGAGGAGGAGGAGGAGGAGGAGGAGGAGGAGGAGGAGGAGGCCGGCGCCGCCCCTGGCGCGCTGCGGCGCGCCAGGGAGGGGGGAGGCCCTGCGCCGACCCGAGAGCTCCTCGCGGGCCTTCGAACGGTTCTGCTTGTGCCGTTTCTTGCTCGTCGGGATGGCGTACACCACGTTCCCCGCCCAGCGCGCGGAGACCTCGCCGACCGGGTGTCGCCAGAAGTGGCCCTGGCCTGCGGTGCCCCCTGCTTTTCGCAGCACTCTGGAGCCCCTGGGGCCCTCTCTACACCCGCGAGAGGTGCTCTGGAGGCCACGTGAGCGACGAAGAGAAAAGTACACCAGAGAAAAGCCCCAATCAGTGGATGGTTTTCGCTGAGGAGATCGACCGGGAACCCGGGAGCCCGGGAACCCAGAACCCACCCAAATCGGCCCGGAAACAATAACCTGGAACCGGGGAACCCGGAGCCGGGAACCCGGGAACCCAGCCTGCCACCAAAATCGGCGGGAAACTTTCGCCGAATGTTTCAACCTCCGCCAGGACCCCTTCAGTGCAAACACTGATTGGGACATGTGTCCTACGCGAGATGGCATGGTGACTGCACGCCGCGGCGTACGCGGGCCGCAAGCGCGGCAAGCCGCAGCAGAAACGAAGGGCGCTGACGCTCGACCCTGCGTGGGGGGTAGCTTGCGCGCGAATGCCCGCGCAGTCGGGCCCGTGTTTCCGCACTGCTCACGAGGGCCTCCCCGAGGATCCTGGGGACACTTCGGTGGCAACTCATGGGAGCCTCCCATGCCCTCTTGCTGGCACTTGCAAATCGACGCTGGCGGAGGATTTCAAATTGTGCTCGTTTCTAACTGTTCCTGGCCCTCTGGTGGCCAGGAAGAGGCCCAGGATAGAACAATTAGAAATGAAAGGATCTTGGCCCCCAAAACATCAAGAACCTTCGACAAAAATGAAAAGGCAACGATGTGCGATCGACGCTTGCCGACGCCAACCGACGCCAATCGACGCTCGTCGACGCTAAATCGGCGCTGTCTCATCGCCTGCCAGACGCCAGCGCACGCGAGTGCACTCTGAAGGCGGAGTTATACGAGGACACGCGAGGCTCCCACGATTCTGCTGTGGGAGGGGCCCGATGCACACACACACACACACACACACACACACCACGTAGTTTTTGGTCGGCCACGGAGCTCGGTGTGCAGACGCCTCGTCTGCCCCACCTGCGGGACGCCGGAGCGCTTGTACGTCGAGCGCCTGCGCCGAATGCATGCATGCATTGGCTCCTTGGCCGACCCAACGACGAGGTGTACACCTCCACTCCAGAGAAGAGAAAGCTGCATGAACGTAGACTTTCGGCGCTCCGCGCGGATTTCTTGCATCCGCGCTGGGCCCCCCTCCTTGGCGCGCGGAGCGCGCCTGGGGCGGCGCGGGAGGCGCCGCCAGGGGGGCCCAGCGCAGATCCAAATACTCCGCGCGGAGCGCCAACAGTTTATGTGTATGCTTTTTTTTTCTTCGACTCCAGCCCCCGCGATGCTGCCGAAGGACACCCTGGGCCAGGAACGCCTGTGGCAGCACCCGAGCTGACAGTGTGCCCCTTGGCCGCCGAGGCGTTGGCCGCGTGCCGGCCGTCACCCGCAAGGCGGCCGCCCTCCCCGCCCTGCAGCAGGGCGGCGCGGGGCGGCGGCAGGTGCAGCGCGGCGCACGCGGAGGCCAGCGCCGCCGGCAGGAGCAGGCGGCGCGCAACCGCCATGGCCCGGCGGAAGAGACCCAGGCCTCCAACGCAGGGACAAAAAAAAGTAGTAAAAAAATAATAGTAATAAGATTAATAATTTGCATAATAATATTATTATTAATATTAAGAGTAAGACTAATAATAACAATACTAATGTCAATAGCAATAATAAAGATAACTAGTATTACTAGTATACTAATAATAATAATAATAATAATAATAGTAGTAGTAATAATAATAATAATAATAGTAATACTAATACTTATAAAATTAATAATAATAATAATAATAATAATAATAATAATAGTAATAATAATAATAATTATTATTATTGTTAGTATTAGTATTCGTATTATTATTAGTACTATTATTGTCATTCGTAGTATTATGCTTATGATTATAAAAAATGCGTGCTTCTTCGTCGCGCTCGGCGCCCAGCTGCCCCGACACGCCGCACGCAGCCCGTTAGCGTGTTGGCACGGAGCTCCACTCGTAGACCGAGTGCGCAGGTCCGGCGCGGTGTGCTCGCCGAAGCGTGGGCAACGGTGAGCCAACACGCAGCGTGTCGACACGGACGTCTTGAACACGGCACGTGTTGCGTGTCAAGACGGGCGCATCAGGGCAGCTAAGGTTCGGCGTCTGCTCAGATGACGGCGGTGGGCGCTAAGGGGGTAGGGAGGGTTCAAGCGGACGTGAAGGTCGATTACGTCTGGCCTAAACTAGCTCATAAGTAGGCTACCACTGCCCTAGATAGGGGGCCACATGCGAACCCTACCCCTACCCCCCACGATTTCTGAGGGGGAGGGTGCTACTAGATGGCTCAAAAGGGCTAGGTAACTCTGGCATGTGGGCTCCGCCCACTTAGCCCAAGGCTTTGCCCCCCGTGGTCCGCTCAGGGAACTTGGACCCCACTCATCAGCCTTCAGTTGGGCCTGTCCCCCTACAGGGGATTTTGGACGAAGAATAAACAATAGTCAAACAATACCCTTAGATATGCGAAAAAATAGAGTTTAAAACAATCTATGTCCCAATACTATGTTTGGACTATTTGTTATTATTCCCCCTGAAGGGGGACAGGCCCGACGTAAGGTTAGACCAGACAGAACCGACCCTCATATCCACTAAAAAACCCTTGTCCCCCTAGCAACCCCCGCAATCACCCGAGCGGGGGCGCTCGCCAGACCCCCCTGGGGCTTCAGGAAAAAGTTGCCCGGGACGAAGAGGACGGTCCCCGGGAGGTGGTCCAGAGCCCTCGGGGACCCTCCCTGGAAAGCAGCAGGGCCTCGGAGGTCTGGGGCTGGAGCTCAGGCCTCGATATGCATCCGGAGTGGGGGCCAGGATGGCCTGGGCCACGGGGGCTCCGGCCAGCGCGGCTGCGGACGGCGCGCGCCACGCGTTCTCCTCGACCGTGCCCCCCTCGTGGGGGGGGGGGGGGGCCCTCTCGTTGCGAGGGCGGGTGGTGCCTGAAGGGCGGGCGGGCGGGCGGGCGGACCCCAATGCCCATGCACGAGCTGACCGAGCATCACCAGGCGGACTGAGGCACAAAGGTGGAGCAGACGAGCTGAAACAAAATGATGTTCTCTCTCTCTCTCTCTCTCTCACACACACCATACACGAAGCAGGAGGCCCAAGACCCCCCCACCCAGGCGCAACAGCTCAGGAAGGTCCGCCCCTCCCCCTTCCCTCGGGTCGGCCCCGGGTCGGGGCAGAGAGGGCGGAGACGAAACACTGGGCAGGCAGGGGCAAAAGCGGCCATGCCGAGGAGGGAGGGCGAGCGCAGCGACGGAGGGGGGACGACACGAGCCGCACGAGCGAGCCTCCCGCCACCAATGCGCCTCCGCGGAAACAGCCGAGCGGCAGGACAGAACCTGGAAAACTCTGAGCAAGAAGAGCCCGCAGGGCGCGAACGGCAAGGTCAGGAAGGAGGGGACGAGAACCCTGCCACTGAATCGTGGCGGCGAGGAGCCCTTTCGCCCCGCGAGAAAGCGAAGAAGGCAGAGGGTCGGTTTCGCTCAGCGAGAGGCCAGCACGAACTTGGCAGGAGGAGGCGCCCACTCCCTGCACCTGGATGCGGGCCACTCTCCTCCATTGCTCGGCAGCCGCGTGCGCAGCGCCGCGGCGGAAGTCGCCGGAACGCAGCTGGCGCGGGCGCCCAGAGGACCCCGAACGGCAAGGGAAGCGGCCTCGATGGGGCCTGCCCAGGGGGAGGAGGAGGAGGAGGAGGAGGAGGAGGAGGAGGAGGAGGAGGAGGAGGAGGAGGAGGAGGAGGAGGGAAGCGGCCTCGATGGGGCCTGCCCAGGGGCGGCCTCACCCGCCCGCGAAAAAAACGCGCAGGGCCAGGAGGCACCAGAAGATCTCGACGCCGCATCTCCCATGCGGCAGGCGAGGGCGGCGCATGGGGGGGGAGGAGAAGGAGGAGGAGGAGGAGGAGGAGGAGGAGGAGGAGGAGGAGAACGAGGACGAGGACGAGGAGGACGAGGAGGAGGACGAGGACGAGGACGAGGACGCGGAGGGGGGGAGAGGGAGGAGGAGGGAGAGGGGAGAGAGGGAAGGAGAGAGGGATGGATGGAGGGAGGAGGGAGGGAGGGAGAGAGGGATGAAGGGAGGGAGGGAAGGGAGGGAGGGAGGGAGGGAGGGAGAAATGGAGGGAGGGAGGAAGGGAGGAAGGGAGGGAGGGAGGGAGGGAGGAGGAGGAGGAGGAGAAGAAGGAGAAGGCGGCGGCGGAGGAGGGGCATGCACGAGTCAACCATCCTCCTCCTCGTCTTCCTCATCCTCCTCCTCTTCCTCCCGCCCTCCTCGCCCGTATCCTCAGGGAAACCAAAAACATAAACATCAGTCCGTGGTCCGCTCGGATTTCTGGGACCGGCAATCGGACCCCTGGATGCCTGGAGCTGTCCCCTGGGACCGGCTTTTACTGGCTACACGCCAGAGCGACCCTGGGCAAAAGTGCCCTTTAGTGCGCGGACTGAGGAGGCTGAGGGTGGCCAAATCCATCCGAGTGCGCAAGCAGCCACTATCAAATCGCGCTTACTTTGCGATCGGGGGGGAGCCGGTGAGCCCACACCAAGGGTCACTCTGACGAAGGGTCACTCTTGCATGCAGTCGAGGGTCGTCCCGAGCCGTCTCGCGGACGGCTCTGGGCCCTGCGAGGGCCCCCGAAGCCGAGAATTGCTCCAAACCCGCCACCGTGATCGTTTCGCAGCGAAGGGAGGTGGGTGTCTTCCTGCTCCCTCCCTCGCGGTACGATCGGAATGGGTGAGGAAAGAACGGGTACGAAGGCCGACAGCATGCCCTGCTCATCTTCGACAGGACCCGATGTCGGCGTCGCCGCGACCGTGGCCCATGTGAGACAGAAGACAGCCTGCCCCACAGCGGCCGCTGTCGGTCTTGGACAACATGTGTGGTTGGGCATCGTAGCAATCTGTTCCGTATCGAGTTCTGGGAAAACCAAAATCGGGGATGGACAGACCCCCCTTTCGTAAAACGTGGTTTAGTGAAAATTACCTGAGGCCCAAACCTGGCGGGCGCAAGCCTGGAAAATAACGGCCACGGCGCCCTCTCGAGAGCCGAGAACGGACAATTCACTAATCGACGTGTCACTGTTGGGGGTTCTGTCCAGCCCCGACAAAAGGCACCGATGCCGCTCCTGCCCTCCCGGGGCGCGTTCTGACCAGAACTTCTGGGCGAGTCCGGCGGTGGCGGCGGGGGCCTCCCAGCAGGTCCCCCCCCCCCCAAACAAAAAAGGGACAAGGGACAACGGGCCAAGGGCAGCTGTATGCGCATCTGCTCCTCCTCCTCCGGCGGACTCCCTCCTCTAGAAGGCAGAAAATCCACCCCGATAAGAAACACCCCGACACGCGAGGCCTTTCCAGCAAACGCGCCCAAAGAAGGAATCGAACAGGGCAGGGCTGTTTAGTAAACGCCTAGGGCCGTTTAGCGAACGCCAATTGTCTGGTCCGGTGGTTTTTCCTCCCTTGAGCCTCGCCCCCCGCGCCTCCCCCGCGGAGGCGGCGAGGAGGCGCGGCAGCCGGCGGGGGCGGCGAGGCGCAGCGGCGCGCGAGCGCCAGCAGCGAGGGGCCCGGCCGCAGCGGCCCCCCCGCCTTCAGGATGGGGGATACCTCCGCCGGCGGGGGGGTCCTTCGGCGGCAACTCCTGGGAGCCTCCCATACCATCATGTCGGCTCTTGCGGATCGACGCTGATCGACGCTAAGTCGACGCCAAATCGACGCCAAGTCGACGCCAAGTCGACGCCAAATCGGCGCTGCCTCACTGACTTCCAGGCGCTAGTCGACGCTAATCTGCGCTAAAGACGGAACTGCGAGTGTACACCAGGCTCCCATGATTTGCCACCGAAAGATCCGAAGTTCGACGAGGCCGTGTCCTGCCATCGCTCGGACGTCCATTATCCCATGCACTTGTCAACTTCATGCGTTTTTTTGACTTGGGATGAACCAAAAAATCTTCTCGATGGTCCTCGCCGTGAAAAAAATGCACACGTCCGCTCGACGCCGAGGTTTATGGAAGAAACTACCGCGTGGGGAGGAAGGGGGTTGGGAAGGTGCAGGGTACGACTGTGTGACGAGGCGCTACTGGTGATATGATCATGTCTCCCAAACCCCATCCCCCCAACCTGATGTCTGCTTTTCTTGGGGATCCCAAGACCGTGCGGTGACAGACCGTGCGGTGACCTCAGAACCCCAAGAGACCTCACCGCACGGTCCGTCACCACACGGTTTTGGGACCCTGGAGGCTCCAGTCGCCCGAGACATCCTCGGAGAACGACCCAAGTCCCAAAACCGCGTGGTGACCCCGAATCCCCACCGACTCACCACACGGTGTGGTCACCACCCCGTTTGGGGGCCCCCGATTTTCTGCTGTACCATGCTTCGGCGATGCCCCGGGTTGTCCGGTGGGGGTGCGGGGGGGGGTGCTGGATGACCTAGCCTTTTCGCTCTGGGCAGCCCCGCGAGTGCCCGCGCGCACCGGTGCTGCGCACCCCCTTCGGACCAGCGCAACGAACCAAGTCTGATCATCCGAAAGGCGGGGACGGGCGGGCCTGATCACCAGGATGCTCCCCAGCGCCCTAAAAAAAACTGTTGCGCTGAGGCTCGAGCGTTGTCGAGCGTTTTCGCCAGCACTCCAGCCTCGGGATGCTCTCCAGCAGCTGTTCCTCGCCGAGGGCATGCCGGGGCAGCAGCTGAGCCTCGCCGAGAGCGCTCTGGGGCGGGATCTGGATCGTCCCGAAGCGCCACCGGAGGCCCGGGCTATGGCCCGAAGACCACTGGGGACGGGGATGGGCTCAGTGGGGAATGCCTCGCGGGATACAGCCAAAACATCACCACGAGAGCGCGGGTCAAGAATACAGTGGAGGCCGGTCCACAAGAAAACCGTCCACCAGAAACCCAACCCTGAGACCCCAGGACGTCCATTGATTTCTGGCGTGGGAGCGTCGCGCTTTCCCCGGCAAGACCGCCGAAGCCCAGCAAACCCCGGGGGGCACCCTAGAGGCAAGCAGGGCCCTTCTCGGCACGGGCATCCACTGCATGAGGCCCTCCGCCGATGCAAGGCCTCGGGCTGCGCGGACAGCAATCCCCCCGCCGATGCAATGCAAGCCCCCCCCCCCAAAGGATCGGGAGCGGCCAAGAGGGGGGTGTCCAAAGGGGGGGGGGGGGAGGGGCAAATCATAACCGGCGGCATGTGCGCGGCCCAGCGGGGGAAACAAGAAGAGGCGCCATGAAATCTGGGGAAATATCACTGCCCCCGCCATGATATCCACCCCCCCCTAGTCATCACCCCCCTCTTTTCTGCCCCCAAGGAGTCCCCGGGTGGCCTCCACAGGCCCCCCCCCGAGGGGAGCCCTGGGCGGTCTCCACGCCCTGGCGGCGGCCTCCAGCGGCGCCCTGGGGCGCTCTTCCTCCTCCTCCTTTCCTCCTCCTTTCCTCCTCCTTTCCTCCTCCTTTCCTCCTCCTCCTCCTCCTCCTCCTCTCCTCCTTCCTCCTCCTCCTCCTCCTCCTCCTCCTCCTCCTCCTCCTCCTCCTCCTCCTCCTCCTCCTCCTCCTCCTCCTCCTCCTCTTCCTCCAGAGTTGGGGCGCTGAGACCGCCCTGGGCTGCTCGGGGCGGCCTGTGGGGGTCATCAGGTGCTACATGGGGGGGGCCCGTCTCTGCACAGCCCGGAGGCTTGCAAACAAGGTGTTTTTTGATCCGCGGGTCGGGAGCGCCCCTCTTCCGGTGGAAGCTCAGCGGGCCGCGCGAAGCTTGAAATATAGGCGGAGGGAGCGGAGGCTTACAAGCAAGGCCCCGTGCAGATAGGCCCGCAAAGGAAAGGCCGGGGACGCCAAAAGGCACGGAGACTGCTGCTCCGAAGGCCTCTCCCGAGCAGCATCCTGTCTTTGCACAGCCCGGAGGCTTACAAACAAGGCCCCCCGTGCAGATAGACGCACAAAGGGAGGCCGGGGACGCCAAAAAAGGCACCGAGGCCGCTGTTCCGAAGGCCTCTTTCGCGAGCAGCATCGGGACCTCATCTTCCTCCTCGGAAGAACGTTCCGAGGTGGGGAGCCCGAGCACGAGGGCAACAAGGGTGTCAAAATGCAAACGTCTACGCACCATGACACACCGTTCAGTCACGCCAGGCAGCGAGGTGGCGTGTCGGAGGCAACATCTTCATGCTGCCCTCGGCCCCTCGCCGGCTCAGTCTGCCCTCGGGCTCAGCTGTCCCTCCCCGCAAAAGCTCACGTGGTTATCGCTAAAATAGGGGGGGCGATTAATATGGGGGCGGGGGTGGGGGGGAAGGTGCCCTCATCGGGCCCGAAAGGCCCCCGTTGGGGCGCCCATCCAGAGCGTTGGGGTGCTCCAAACCCTCGAGCCAGCTTCACGTCGTCGCAGGGTACAGCAGGTTCGTGCTGTTAGGGGGCCACGCGCGAACCCTACCCCTACCCCCCACGACTTCTGAGGGAGAAGGTGGGGTTCACTTCGCTCGGGAGCTCCCGGACGAAGTGAACCCCACCCTCCCCCTCAGAAATCGTGGGGGGTAGGGGCAGGGTTCGCATGTGGCCCCCTAACGAAGGCCACAAGGGTGCCCATCCTGAGCGTTGGGGTGCTCCAAACCCGCGATCGGTACTTAGCCTGGGAAAGTCGGACATTCCCCGGGAAAAACGGACATTCCCCGGTAGCACCGGGGAATGTACGATTCCTGCGGCGCTTCTTTTGCGAATGTTTCGAGCGGGGTCGGGCTGCAGAGTCTTCGAAAGCCAACTGGTTGGCTTACGTGTGACCATTCGGTTTCCGAAAAAACATACCGGGGAATGTCTGATCTCGGTGTGCTCGCGCGTTGTAGTACTGGTGATGGTAATGGTAGTGGAAATGATAATGGTAATGGTAGTGGTAGTGGACGTGGTAGTGGTAGTGGTAGTGGTAGTGGTAGTGGTAGTGGTAGTGGTAGTGGTAGTGGTAGTGGTAGTGGTAGTGGTAGTGGTAGTGGTAGTGGTAGTGGCAGTATTAGTGGTAGTAGTAGTAGTAGTAGTAGTATCAGTAGTAGTAGTAGTAGTAGTAGTAGTAGTAGTAGTAGTAGTAGTAGTAGTAGTTGTGTAGAAGTGGTAGTAGTAGTAGTAGGAGTAATAGTAGTGGTAGTAGTAATAGTAGTAGTAGTAGTAGTAGCAGTAGTAGTAGTAGTAGTAGTACTCGTCGTAGTAAGAGTAGTAGTAGTAGCAGCAGCAGTAGTAGCAATAGTAGTAGTAGTAGTAATAGTAGTACTACTACTACTACTACTACTAGTAGCAGCAGTAGTAGTAATAGTAGTAGTAGTTGTAGTAGTAGTAGTAGTAATAGTAGTAGTAGTAGTAGTAGTAGTTGTAGTAGTAGTAGTAGTAGTAGTAGTAGTAGTAGTAGTAGTAATAGTAGTAGTAGTAGTAGTAGTCGTCGTCGTCTTTCAGAAGCCTCTCAGAAGCCTCTCAGAAGGCTCTCAGAAACCTCTCAGAAGCCTCTCAAAAGCCTCTCAGAAGCCTCTCAGAAGCCTCTCAGGAGCCTCTCAGAAGCCTCCCAGAAGCTTATCAAAAGCCTCTCAGAAGCTTCTCAGAAGCCTCTCAGAAGCCTCTCAGAGGCCTCTCACAGATTCTACCGGGGAATCAAGCCGGGGAAGGGTTGCACCCGGGAATGTTCGATTTTCCCTGGGAAAGTTTGATATTACCGGGGAAAGTACTTTTGTCCTCCAAACCCTCGTGCCAGCTGCACGTCGTGGCAGAGTACAGCAGGTTCGTGCTGTGACGACTTGCGCGCTGGGTTCTGCCGCCGCGCGGAGCGTTCAACCTTGAAAGGTCACTGCGCCGACCTTACAGACCTGCTGAAGCGGATTCGCGCGTGGATCTCTGTCAATGCAAAGCACCGAAACGGCGAGCGAAAAACGAAGTGACTTTCACGTGGATGTTTTGTAGCCTGCAGTCCTTGCCAAGCAAATCCGCACGATATTCACTTCGAAATCTGGAACGAAATTCTCCAGGACAGTATGGGCCCATCCCATTGTTTTCCGAACGAAATCCGCTTCGCGATGTTGACGCCATGAGAAACGAGGTGTGAAGTAAAGGGATGCGTTGCCAGTGTTGAACACTTGCCATCGCTCGGACGTGTATACCCCGTGCATGTGTCGGCTTCGCGCGCTTCTTTTCCGCAAGATTAGCCAGGATGCTCCTCGATGGTTCTCGCCGAGGAAAATGTACGCGTCCGAGCGATGCCAGGAAAATGGCGACGCGATCTACGATAGCCGCACATGTCTTCCATTGCGATTTCAACAACGTTGGTTTTGGGTCGACCGCTTCAAATTGAGTCGTAGTCTGCAACTCCAACTTCGAAAAACGGCCGCCGGCCAATTGAACGGCGACACAAGGGTTCATTCCATAAGGCCCGTTCGCCAGGCACGCGGATCGTCCGATAACGGTGGATTCCAAACCACTGGCGTCGTTCAACCTTGAGCGCCCGCGCTGGGGTCGCCGCTGAGTCGCCACGCCGCAAACCTACTGTAGTTTCTATGTGAACGTTCTCTTATTCGACGTTTCGACATTGGGTGGGGTGGGGAGGGGGGGGTCTGGCTCCGGACATGTGCTTAGCGCGACTGTTTGAAACAGGGCTTAGTCCACCAGGGGGGGGGGAGGCGGGGCCCCCGTGCTTACTACACCTGCTTGAAACAGGCGCCAAAAACACCAAGATCTACCCCATGGGGCGGGGAGGGGGTGCGAGGGCCCGCGCCGATCGGCAAAGCAATGAAAAAGAATACGATCTCGTTCTTCCTATCTTCCTTCACTGTTTGGCATATGTGTTGCTTCGGTGTCTTCGCTGTGCCTCTTTGGGCTGTGCGGCACGCGTGACAGCTGCTCCTGCCTTCGGAAGCCTCCGAGGACCTCGACCTCCGAAGACTCCAGAGACCTCACCCTGCTCCCTCCTTGGCAAGACCTTGGGTTTGCGCGCAGACGCCCCAGTATGCGTTCCTGGCTAAGGTGGCCACGTGCGAACACGACCCCCACACCCTACGATTTCTCAGGAGAGGGGGGGGGGTCACTCCGCTTGGGAGCTCCCGAACGAAGTGAACCCCCACCCCGCCTTAGAAATCGTGAGGGGTGGGGGTAGGGTCAAGACACCCTCCTATGTAGCAAGCCGTCGAGCTCACTCCCACCCGCCCTCCCAACACAGAAGCAACACCCGAGCCTCAGCATGTTCAGCGGTCGTCTGTGGATGGACAGCTACTGAGAACCAAACCGAACCCATGTGCGCGACGCTGGGCCGAGGTGCGCCACACGTGCCAGGCGCGCCATGCGCGCCAGGCACCCCTGGGGCTCGAGCGTGCCAGACACGCCTGGTGCGCAAGATGCGCCACGTGCTCTACGAGCGCCAGGTGTGCCGCATACTCCAGCCGCGCCAGGTGCGCCACGTTCGGGGCACGTGCAGATTTTGTCAGGTGCGCCTGCGCACGTGACAGCACACATCGCGAAACATGTCGACCCCCACCTTCCTTGTCGAATCCCAATGCCCATCATTGTGTCTGGTGGGCCTGCGCACAGCATGCCATACGCCACCACTCCCGCCGTCCCTGTCAAAAACCACTTGACAGTGATCGCGGGGTGGCCACGCACGATCCAGATTTAGCCGTGATGTGCATTTTCTATTGTTTGTTGACAGGGATGGTGGCCCTGCGGCACCTTGTATAGTTGTTTGACAGGGATGATGGCCCTGCGCACAGCAGGCAATGTGCTGACACCCCCGCCGTCCCTGTCAAAAAACAAAACAAAGTGCTCGCGGGTCTCGCGAACATGACTCAAAACTTTGCCCAATAGTGTACTTTGGCTGCGCATGCTCCGGCTTTGGAGGCAGAAAGTGTTTTGTTCCCCAGTCAGAGCTTGCCCCTGTAGGTGTCCTAGCGGATTCATATGGTTAGGTGAGGTGCGGCGCCGATTTCGGCGGCACTCCCGGGTGCCAGGGTGCCTGGGTGCCCAGGTGCCCAGGTACCCGGGTGCCCAGGTGCCTGCAGGGTGCCCGGGTGCCCGGTAACCCTATAGCCCTATAGCCCTATAGCCTTCTAGCTAGCCCAATAGCCCTATAGCCCTATAGCCCTATAGCCCTATAGCCTTATAGCCCGATAGCCCAATAGCCCAATAGCCCTATAGCCCCATAGCCCTATAGCCCTGTAGCCCGATAGCCTCATAGCCTTACAGCCCTATAGCCATATAACCCTATAGCCCTATAGCCCTATAGCCCTATAGCCCCATAGCCCTATAGCCCTGTAGTCCTATAGCCCCATAGCCCTATAGCCCCATAGCCCTATAGCCCTAAACAGATTATGATTGGGGCTTTTCTCCGGTATCATATTGTCGTTGACAAGGATGGTGTGGGAGGGTGATCATGGTGGTTGGCTGCCGGTCGCCTGGGGGAGGGGGTGTAGATGAATAGGGAACAGCGACTCACATGTGGCCACCGATGGCTGGCCTGGTTGCGACCGCCTCGGATTGCCCTGCACGGGGGCCTGTCGAGGCCAGCCTGGATGGCCTCCCGCGACATGCCGTGCGAAACCCCGGGCCTCCCCAAGGTGCCTCCGCAAGATACATCCCCATTCCCAGACTCCTCGCTGCGGGTGGAGGCCTCCTAGCTGGGGCCAGAGTGGATGGGGTCCGAGGATCGCGCCGCATCGCCAATACATCGGCGACGCATCGGCGACGCATCGGCGGTGCATCGGCGACGCACCAGCGATGCGTCGTCGACGTCGGCGGTGCACCGGCGACGTCGGCGTGAAGCACATCGGGCTCCGCATCGAGCCGCATCGCCGATGCGTCGACGATGCGGCGCGATCCTCCGACCCCATCTACTCGGACCCCATCTGCCTCGAGCGGGGTACCTTCCGCGAGCTCCCCGGACCCTCGACGTCCAGGCCTTCTCGCTCCGTGGGGCCCTGCAGCTCCGGACACCGCGTGCAGCAGGGTGCGCTTCGGGCCGCGTGCGGTCATACCCATCTGCCCTGACCTTCCAGAGTGCTTAAAAAAACACTCCAGACCTATAGATCTATCTGGACTGCCTCAAACCTCGACAGGAATTAGGACGTCGACGTCCTGGTGCTATTTTTTAGCCCTCCTGGAAGGTCAGGGTGGGAGGCCTAGAGCGGGGCACCTTTCGCGAGCTCCCCGGACCCTCGACGTCCAGGCCTTTTCGCTCCGTGGGGCCCTGCAGCTCCGGACACCGCGTGCAGCAGGGTGCGCTTCGGGCCGCGTGCGGTCATACCCATCTGCCCTGACCTTCCAGAGTGCTTTAAAAAACACTCCAGACCTATAGATCTATCTGGACTGCCTCAAACCTCGACAGGAATTAGGACGTCGACGTCCTGGTGTTATTTTTTAGCCTTCCTGGAAGGTCAGGGTGGGAGGCCTAGAGCGGGGCACCTTTCGCGAGCTCCCCGGACCCTCGACGTCCAGGCCTTCTCGCTCCGTGGGGCCCTGCAGCTCCGGACACCGCGTGCAGCAGGGTGCGCTTCGGGCCGCGTGCGGTCATACCCATTTGCCCTGACCTTCCAGAGTGCTAAAAAAAACACTCCAGACCTATAGATCTATCTTGACTGCCTCAAACCTCGACAGGAATTAGGACGTCGATGTCCTGGTGTTATTTTTTAGCCCTCCTGGAAGGTCAGGGTGGGAGGCCTAGAGCGGGGCACCTTTCGCGAGCTCCCCGGACCCTCGACGTCCAGGCCTTCTCGCTCCGTGGGGCCCTGCAGCTCCGGATACCGCGTGCAGCAGGGTGCGCTTCGGGCCGCGTGCGGTCATACCCATCTGCCCTGACCTTCCAGAGTGCTAAAATTACTCACTGCGTGGAGCTCCCCATATGTGCATCTCATGTTTTATGTCATGCCGTGGTGAGCGTCTATTCATGAGCGGTCGACTACAATAGCGCGTCCACGTGGGCGGCAGGGCCGACGAAGACGAGTGACCCCTAATGCGAGTGATTGCGTATGAGTCAGAGTGAGCTTTGAGTATGGTTGAATGCGAGCCTCTTCCTCTTCATCCCCCCTCCTCAGCTGCCAGGCCTTCCCCTTTTTCAGCCCGTGGTAGCTTTGGAGCTTCCCACATGTGCATATGTTGTAGGATAGTTGGCAGTGGGATATGTAAGACGAGCGCTTAGCCACACAAGGCCATAAGTGCATGTCATGTTGGAGGATAGTGCCACGGTGAGCATTTCCAACGATCCCCGCACACAACCACCGCCCCCCCTCGCAGTCACCCCCTATGAATGAATATATATATATATATATATATGTATATATATATATATGTCCTGGACTTCGGAACAAACGTTCTGCTCGCGTCAAGGACCTTCGAGCAAAGCGCCCTCCTCCTCCTCCTCCTCCTGTTCCTCCGCCCCCTCCCTTCTCCTGCTCCTGCTCCTCCTCCTCATCCTCCTGCTCCCCCTCCCCCTCCGCACCCCCATGCCCTTCCTCACGATCCCCCGCCTCCTCCTCCTCCTCCTGTTCCTCCTCCTCATCCTCGTTCCTGTCATTTCCCTCCCTGTTGAGCCCAGAAACAAGCGAACCGCCTGAGACATCCCCACAATATGGCCGCGAACGTGCCCGTGCAACCACCCCTGGCGGCTCCCCATAGGGGTGCTGCAACCAGCGCCCCGCTTGAGACATCGTCACAATCTGCTCTCCAAGCGAAGGATGTTGAGCCCAGAAACAAGCAAACCGCCTGAGACATCCCCACAAAATGGCCGCGAACGTGCCCGTGCAACCACCCCTGGCGGCTCTCCTTAGGGGTGCTGAAACCAGCGCCCCGCCTGAGACATCCCCACAATCTGCTCTCCAAGCGAAGGATGTTGACAAGCAAACCGCCGGAGACATCCCCACAAAATGGCCGCGAACGAGCCCGTGCAGACACCCCTGGCGGCCCCCCTTAGGGGTGCTGCAACCAGCGCCCCGCCTGAGACATCCTCACAATCTGCTCTCCAAGCGAAGGATGTTGAGCCCAGAAACAAGCAAACCGCCTGAGACATCCCCACAAAATGGCCGCGAGCGAGCCTGCGCAAACACCCCAGAAAGCTCTCCTTAGGGGTGCTGAAACCAGCGCCCCGCCTGAGACATCCTCACAATCTGCTCTCCAAGCGAAGGATGTTGAGCCCAGAAACAAGCAAACCGCCTGAGACATCCCCACAAAATGGCCGCGAACGAGCCCGTGCAACCACCCCTGGCGGCTCCCCTTAGGGGTGCTGAAACCAGCGCCCCGCCTGAGACATCCTCACAATCTGCTCTCCAAGCGAAGGATGTTGAGCCCAGAAACAAGCAAACCGCCTGAGACATCCCCACAAAATGGCCGCGAACGAGCCCGTGCAAACACCCCTGGCGGCCCCCCTTATGGGTGCTGAAACCAGCGCCCCGCCTGAGACATCCTCACAATCTGCTCTCCAAGCGAAGGATGTTGAGCCCAGAAACAAGCAAACCGCATGAGACATCCCCACAAAATGGCCGCGAACGAGCCCGTGCAAACACCCTGGTGGCTTTACTTAGGGGTGCTGAAACCAGCGCCCCGCTGAGACATCCTCACAATCTGCTCCGAGCGAAGGATGTTAGGCCCAGAAACAAGCAAACCGCCTGAGACATCCCCACAAAATGGCCGCGACGAACCCGTGCAAACACCCCTGGCGGCTCCCCTTAGGGGTGCTGAAACCAGCGCCCCGCCTGAGACATCCTCACAATCTGCTCTCCAAGCGAAGGATGTTGGGCCCAGAAACAAGCAAACCGCCTGAGACATCCCCACAAAATGGCCGCGAACGAGCCCGTGCAACCACCCCTGGCGGCTCCCCTTAGGGGTGCTGAAACCAGCGCCCCGCCTGAGACATCCTCACAATCTGCTCTCCAAGCGAAGGATGTTGAGCCCAGAAACAAGCAAACCGCCTGAGACATCCCCACAAAATGGCCGCGAACGAGCCCGTGCAAACACCCCTGGCGGCTCCCCTTAGGGGTGCTGAAACCAGCGCCCCGCCTGAGACATCCTCACAATCTGCTCTCCAAGCGAAGGATGTTGAGCCCAGAAACAAGCAAACCGCCTGAGACATCCCCACAAAATGGCCGCGAACGAGCCCGTGCAAACACCCCTGGCGGCTCCCCTTAGGGGTGCTGAAACCAGCGCCCCGCCTGAGACATCCTCACAATCTGCTCTCCAAGCGAAGGATGTTGGGCCCAGAAACAAGCAAACCGCCTGAGACATCCCCACAAAATGGCCGCGAACGAGCCCGTGCAACACCCCTGGCGGCTCCCCTTAGGGGTGCTGAAACCAGCGCCCCGCCTGAGACATCCTCACAATCTGCTCTCCAAGCGAAGGATGTTGAGCCCAGAAACAAGCAAACCGCCTGAGACATCCCCACAAAATGGCCGCGAACGAGCCCGTGCAACCACCCCTGGCGGCTCCCCTTAGGGGTGCTGAAACCAGCGCCCCGCCTGAGACATCCTCACAATCTGCTCTCAAGCGAAGGATCTGAGACATCCCCACTGGCCGCGAACGAGCGAAGGCTCCCCTTAGGGGTGCTGAAAGAGATGCTCCCAGCGAAGGAACAGAAACAGCAAACCGCCTGAGACATCCCCACAAAATGGCCGCGAACGAGCCCGTGCAACCACCCCTGGCGGCTCCCCTTAGGGGTGCTGAAACCAGCGCCCCGCTTGAGACATCCTCCAAATCTGATGTGTGTTGAGTAAGTCTGAGTATGAGTAGGTCTGAGTATGAGTATGCCTGAGTATGAGTAAGTCTGTGTATGAGTAAGTCTGTGTATGAGTAAGTCTGGGTATGAGTAGGTCTGTGTATGAGAAAGTCTGTGTATGTGTACGTCTGGGTATGAGTAAGTCTGAGTATGAGTAATACTGTGTATGAGTAAGTCTGGGTATGAGTAAGTCTGTGTATGAGTACGTCTGGGTGTGAGTAAGTCTGTGTATGAGTAAGTCTGTGTATGAGTATGTCTGAGTGTGAGTAAGTCTGCGTATGAGTAGGTCTGAGTATGAGTAAGTCTGAGTATGAGTAAGTCTGAGTATGAGTAGGTCTGAGTATGAGGAGAGAGGAGGAGGGGAGGAGGAAAGAGGAGGAGGGAGAGGGAGTAGGAGGCGTCCAAGTAATAACAAGAACCCCATCTTAGGATATGGGGGAAAAAACACTCCGGACCTATAGATCTATCTGGACTGCCTCAAACCTCGACAGGAATTAGGACGTCGATGTCCTGGTGTTATTTTTTAGCCCTCCTGGAAGGTCAGGGTGGGAGGCCTAGAGCGGGGCACCTTTCGCGAGCTCCCCGGACCCTCGACGTCCAGGCCTTCTCGCTCCGTGGGGCCCTGCAGCTCCCGACACCGTGTGCAGCAGGGCGTGCTGCGGGCCGCGCGCGGTCCTACCCGTGGGCCCCCGGGGCCCCGAGCCGGCCGCCCGTGGCCGGCCCGACCTCGGAGGTGCTGACGCAGAGGAGCCCAGAAGCGCGTAAACTTACACGTTCGGAGGTCCGCGCGGGTGTCGCAGATCGGCGATGCAGTCAGCCCGTATCATTAGGACGCGCGGTAGGGAAGCAAGGGCCTTGGAGGCCCCTGTGAACTTTTTTTCGAACGAGGCTGGCCGGCGAAAGTCGCTGAGGATGGGCCGGCCGAAGGGGGAAGGACGCAAGGGTATGTACCCTTGGGAAGGCTGCCCATGCTCACTATGCGGGTTGACTGTAGACCCCCCTCCTTGGCGCGTCGAGCACGCCAGGGGCAGCGCCAGAGGCGCCGCCAGGGGGGCCCCAACGCCGATCTGAGAAACCCGTGTAGACCTCCGGCAGTTCATGTCCGGCCGCCTCCTCCTCCTCCTCCTCCTCCTCCTCCTCCTCCTCCTCCTCCTCCTCCTCCTCCCTCCTCCCTTCTTGCCCGTCCTCTGTCTTCGCCGAAATTCGCTACGGACGCATCCCGCCGTTAGCCCCACCACTGGTTGGACCCAGCTCGCCGGAAGACCCCAAAAAGAGTGCTCGGCAGCAGCTCATGGGAGCCTCCCATGCCATCTTGTCGGCTCTTGCGAATCGACGGCCATCGACGCTGATCGATGCTAAATCGACGCTAACCGACGCTAGATCGACGCTAGTCCACGCCAGCCGACGCTAGATCGGCGCTATCGCATCGACTCCCAGACGCCAGTCGACGCTGATCGACGCTGAAGGCGGAATTAAGAGGGCATACCAGGCTCCCACGATTTGCTAGCGAAAAAGTGTCTGCGAATTCTTCCGTGACGGCCTGGATCTTATTGCTGGGCGCCTGCGGCCCCGCGCCTTCTGGACGGCGGACGGGCCCACAGACGATCGTCCCCTCCAGCGGCCCATCAAGAAAGCCGTATGTTCCCACTGGAGAGAGGTTGAAGTGTCGAAGAACGGCGGAAGGGGTCTCCCTTTGCTTGCGGATGGGCCAGTGGTGCCCATCCAAGAGGCCGATTGGCGCCTCATCCCAAGAAGAGGCCCGTGATGGCCGCGACTCGGGTGCGGGGAGCCATATGGTGCTCCCCCTCCATCCCATCCCTCCGCCTTTTGTATGAATGCCCCCAACTCCCCAAAGCACAAGGACGGTGGCAGTGGAGTTCGGTGACGAAGGCCGCCATACTCTCCTCCTCCTCCTCCTCCTCCTCCTCCTCCTCCTCCTCCTCCTCCTCCTCTTCCTCGTCCTCGTCCTCGTCCTCCTCCTCCTCCTCCTCCTCCTCCTCCTCCTCCTCCTCCTCCTTCTCCTCCTCCTCCTCCTCCGCCTCCTCCTCCTCCTCCTCCTCCGCCTCCTCCTCCGCCTCCTCCTCCTCCTCCTCCTCCTCCTCCTCCTCCTCCCCATGCCCGCCGCAAGACCCAGACGTGTCGGCAGAGCGGGCTGGGCGTTTCGCTTGAGACTTCTCGCCGCTGGTTGCCCTAAATCCTGAACTTCCCAACAGTTGCACGGATGGAGGGCGGGTCGAATGTGGCCGTCGGCTTAGCACAGCGTGCATCCCTCGAAAACTGCTAGCGCTTAACACGCTGTGGCGCTGCACACATTGTGCTTAAACATGTCCAGCGGCCAAACGGATGGAGGGCGATTGCTTCTCGCAGTGTCGCACTCGCCTTCGCGCCGCGCACATTCGTGTCGACAAATAGTAACTCATACAAAGATGGAGCCCGAACATGTCTCAAACTGTAGATACCGCTCCCGCTTCAGAGCACGCACACCTTAGTCATAGCTGTTTCTAACAAGTGAAAGTATTGAGGACAGCTACTGTTCAACATGTGGCCCTCTTTTAAAACTGGCTCCAACTCTTTCTCCAGAACTGAGGCCTATGTCCTACATGGGGCCATCACTGAGACGTCCAACACGTATGGCATTAAGCATACATTGGCGCAACGGCCGCACCAGTGTAGGGCGGTTCCGTTTCAAACCAAGGTTATCGCTCAGCTTTTCGGCGGCGAGCCCGGGGGGGCGAGTGAGAGGGGGCGAGCCTTCTCAAAGGCGGTGGGGCTTCTCAGAAGCCCTCGCGCCCTCTGAAACAAATTCTCAGCCCTATCCGAAGGCAGAGACGGTTTGTCAAAGGCCGGAGGAGGGGGAGATACGTCTTCAGTCCCTGCAGCGCGCCCCTGGAGCCCAACATAGCCACGTGCGCGCGCTTGCCAATCGGCAGGGGGTTCGGCGGCGAGCGAGATCGGCCTTGGCATTGAGGCATGAATGGCCCGCGATGGGCTTCCAAGAAGCCCCACCGCCTGCTGAGAAGGCCTGCCCCCTCTCACTTCCCCCCTGGCCAGACATGCGACGTTCTGATTTTTGTCGACGCCTGGTCCGCAAAAGTCCCGACCCTTTCCCTGGGGCCCGTTTCTGGTCCTGAATCATTGTTTGACGGTCCTGGGGCCAAACGAGGGCCCCCGGAGGCCGAAAACTGTTCAGAGCCTCCCGTCCTGATTTTTGCCACGACGCGAGCATGTCTGTGGGGCTCGCCGCCAGCTCTCCGTGAATTTCCCGAGCCCGAGGGAGGGGAGGGTGCAAATCATGGCCCGAAGCATGTGCGCGGCCCAGGGGGCTGCCGGGGACGCATTGAAATAAGGAGAGGAGCCAAGAAATCTGGGGAGATGTCATGGCCCCAGCCATGAGATCCACCCCCCCTAGTCTTAAGTCGGGCCTGTCCCCCTACAGGGGGATCTTGGACGGAAAAACACACAAAAATGGTCCCAAAATCCTCCCCTGACTATCATTTTTGACTCTTTTGGGGTATTCCTCCTGCAGAGGGACAGGCCCGACTTAACCCTAGTCATCATCCCCCTCTTGGTCGCCCCCGATTGCCACGGCGAAAACTCGTCTGAGGGGCTCGCCGCCAACTCTCCGCGAACTGCCCGGGCCCACCAGGCCCCGGCCGGCGCAGGCGCAGCGCCCCACGGCTCAGGGCGCAGGGCCCCCCCGCCGGGAGGGGCCGGCCCGTCCGGGCGCCCGTCTCGGGAGAGCGCCGGGGAGCGCGCCGGGACATCCGCCGCCGTGCCTGGTTTTATGTTGCGCCCATCGCACTTGAGGGCCACATCCCCGAAATAATGCCGAGCGCCCGGGAAGGTGTCGAGAGAGTGTCGAAAGAGTGTCGAAGCGGTGTCGATCGAGCGTCTCCCAGGGTCCGACAAGTGAAAGCCCTCGAGTTTCGGTACTTCTTGGGAGCTCGAAATTCTTTTGGGCTGCCAAGGCTCAAGCAGGTTGGAACATCATAAGCCTGGTTAAGGGAACGAACAATGGACGCCGCGGGCGACCCAGAATCGTTCGATGTGGAACGATTTGGACGTTTCGGAAACGGCCGATCGTTCGAGGTTGAACGATCCCCGCGGTGTCAGAAACCAAGGCTGAAGTCGGCACGGCACGAACCTGACGTGCCCCATCAAGCGTGCACCAGTAGGGGAACGAAGAATGACATCAATATAATTCGGAGGTCCGCGCGGATTTCTCGGATCGGCGCTGGAGCCCCCGGAGCGCGCCAGGGGCGGCGCCAGAGGCGCTGCCGGGGGGCCCCAGCGCGGCTCCGAGAAATCCGCGTGGACCTCCGAGTTAGTTTGCTTATGTCATTATTCGTTCCCCTACTGGTGCACGCTAAGGGGCTACGTCAGGTTCGTGCCGTGCCGACTTCAGCCTTGGTTTCTGACACCGCGGGGATCGTTCAACCTTGAACGGTCGGCCGTTTCCGAAACGTCAAAATTGTTTCACATCGTACGATTCTGAGTCGCCCGCGGCGTCCAAAGCTGAACGCCGCTGGCGGGGTCGCCGCCGGTCGACACGACACGAACCTACCGTAGTACAGTCGGCCCGTATCATAAGGATGCGCGACAAGGGTGCAAGGGCCTTGGAAGGCCAGTTCGAAGCTTTTCGAGCGGGGTGCGGCCAACGAAAGTGGCCAAGGATGGACCGAGGAGGCAAGGATGCAAGGGTACCCTTGGGAAGGTTACCCACCCTTACTATGCGGGTTCACTGCACAGTCCTCGTGTCACAGTCAACCCGTAGAAGAAGAACGCACGACAAGGATGCAAGGGTCTTGGGAGGCCATGCCGACACTCTGCGGGCGGGGCGCGGCCCGCGAAAGCGGCCACGGGTGGGCCGAAGGGGAAGGATGCAAGGGTGCAATCGGACCTGGGCCAGAAGAACACTCTTCAAGAACATGAGGCCCTCCGTTGGCCAAAACAACCAGAACATCCAAGGGTACACTCCCCAGGATACACAAGAACATCCACCAAACACGAAGAACTCTGCCCCGAACCGACCTCGAGCTTATACCCAGGTCCGACTGTAAGAAAACGCTGGATGCGGAATCCAGGGTCTGAAAGTGGGTGGAACGCTAATCGAGGCAAGGCAACGGAAATCACTGCTACCCTCATCAGATAAGAAACCTCCAGGGTCTGAAGCCTCATGGGCACATTCCTGAATGAACACCACCACCGTAGAATACTATTGTGCTGACTGGTAAGTTTCTGGAATGCTCTCTAGGGCCGACCCTGTCCACTGGTCGCGCGCATCGTCCGAAAATCGCTCTTCCTCTCCGGAGCCGACGTCGTGCCATGCTCAACAAAAAAAACGGCTTGGACCAGCCTCTGTCCCAGAGAGGTTCTAACCGAGGGGGTCAAAACAGCCAAAAACGTCCAAACACAATACAGTCGGGGCGTTGACCTAAGGAACGATAAATAAGGAACGGGGCCCCTGTTTCCCACAAGTTAAACTCCGATTCCCCATCGAAAACCAAAGGAAAACCCAAGGCAAACTGTGAAGCAATCAAGGAACACGGAGCCCCTCCCCAACGAAAAGGGTTCCTTCTTCAGGGCCCCGACTGTACAAAGATCACGACATAGCGCTCCAAGACCAGCAAAGCAGCCCCAGAGCGCCCTGGGACGGCCAAGCTCCTTCCAAGACGGCCAGAAGAGCTGGAGGGCTGCACGGTGGCCCCAAGACTGCCCAAGAAGGCCTCCAGACGCTCCAAGAGGGCAACAAGATTGCCTCAAGGCAGCCCAAGACGCTCCCAAGACGGCTCACGAGGGCTCCGAGAGAACGCCCAAGATGCCCTCGAGAGCAAGTCCCCAGAGGGCTCCAAGACACTCCGACGAGGTCCCAAGAATGCCCCAGGACGGCCCAGGGCCTCCAAGACGGCCCAAGAGGCCCTCAAGACAGTCCAAAGGAGCCCCAAAACATCCCAGAACGCCCCCCAATACAACCCAAGAGGCCCAGTGCCAGGAGAAGGCCCCAAGAGGGAAGGATCCAAGCCGGCCTTGACAGCCTCTTCCTACAGGCTTGCCTCCAACAGACCCAACATGCGCACGATGCTCCCAAGAGGCCCAAAATACCCCAAAAAGGCCACCTAGAGGTCCCCCATACAAACAGTCAAGGGCCTCCCAAACGCACCTAGAAGACTTCCGACGGCCGTCGCCGTCGCCGTCGCCGTCGCCGTCGCCGCCGCCGCCGCCGCCGCCGTCGTCGTCGTCGTCGTCGTCGTCGTCGTCGTCGTCGTCGTCGTCGTCGTCGTCGTCGTCGTTGTCGTCATAGTCATCGTCGTCGTCACAGATGCGTCTTGCACTCAACCTCCTTCACGCTGGACTGCTGCGCTGGCACGGTGGCGGCCGCAGGCGGCTGGATGGAGAGGAGCGGATGGGGAGCAGGAGCGCGAGGAGTGGGAGCGCGAGGGGCAGGATCGGGAGGAGCAGGAGGCCTGTGCTGGGACGCAGGGGGACATACCAGTACTGTGCGTCCTCCTCGGAGGCACGCGCCCGACTCGAACATGCAGTACACCCCGTCTTGTAGAAAGAAGGATTGCAAAAAAAAAAACAATCGATCGATTGCAAAAAAACCCGATCGTGTCCAGGTTTTTGTTGCAATCCGTCGTGCAAGGTTTTTTTGCAATCCAATCGATCGTGTCCCGCACGGCACGGCCGGGAAGCGCCCGCCCACGGAGCCTGCACGCTAAGACTCCTCGGCCCGCGCGTCGCCCCGTCGGGGGCGACGGACACACAGTGCTGGAAAGCGAAGGATTGCAAAAAAACGAAGGATTCCAAAAAAAAACCTTAAACGAAGGATTGCAAAAAAACGCAGGGTTTTTTTGCAATCCTTCGTTAAAGCGAAGGGTTGTTTCGCAATCCTTCGTACACACAGTGCTGGAAAGCTTGGGTGGCGCCGAGGTGTTCCAGAACAGCGGTCCCCCCTGTCAGCACTCGGAGTAGCCGACGGTCGTCGGCGACCCATAGGACGCGTCGGGGCGCCGCTCCGCCTTGCCCGCGGCACCATCCAGCAGGGCGAACGTGGGCACCACCGGTGCGCACGCCATCAGCGTCAGCGTCAGCGCCACCACGCCCTGCGAGCGGTACGGGAAGCCGCCGCCGAGGTCGCTCAGCCACGCCACGCCGGCCCCCAGGGACTGCGTGCCTTTGTACGCTGCCGAGTACTGGACCATTCTTCGGACGTCGCCACCGGATGCCATGGACATCAGCCAGTAGGCGTAGTTCTGGTACATGGCATCCGCGGCCCCCAGCAGCGCAAACACCAGCATGGGCGCGGCGCTGGCCTGGGCGTCGGAGAGGAAGTCCAGCGAGCATGGGGCATCTTTATCGAAACCGTAGCCGACACCGCAACTGCTGGCGTAGTTCAGCCAGATGGCCGGCACCAGTGATACCACAAGCGCGGCGGCGACGAGCGTCATGCCCCAAACGGCCCTCTTGGCTGGCGTCTGCGGGCCGTCCAGCACCGTGCCAAAGGCCCACGCGGCCAGCATTTGCGCCGCCCAGAACACCGCCGAGTTGAGCCCCCGCGTGCGCACGTTGAACTGCGTGCCATTGAAGCCGTTGAAGTCGTAGGTGTAGAACCAGTTGGAGGCGAACCAGAACAGCAAGTTGCGCCTCACGAATGGATCACTGAAGGCCTCCACGGCCGCGATCAGCTCCTCCTTTGGCGACCGGGCCTGCTCGAAAGCCACCGAACTCCCATCCTCACGGACCACCTGAGAGGGACGCGCCAGCAGGAACGGCGACAGAAGCGCCCCCGCCAGCATGGCGGCGATGAACGAGAAGTACGAGGCGGCGCTGGCGCTCCCGGCCTCGTTGCTGTAGTTCAGCCCGAATTCGAGCAGCCCCCCCGCAACGCCGCCCAGGTTGAAGATGATCCAGAAGAGTCCGATGAGGCGCCCGCGCGACTGCGGCGTGGCGTAGGCCATCATCAGGGCCCCCTGCGCCGTCCAGAACAGCCCCGCGCCCACGCCGAGCAGCACGCCGCCGACAGCGGCGAGGAACCCGTGCTGCGCGGAGAAGTACACGCACGCGGCGTAGGCGGCGTACGTGAGGCCGCCGACGACGAACAGCGGCACGGGGCCCAGCAGGTTGAAGGCCGCGCCCGCAAAATAGCTGCTCGCCGCGAAGGTGCAGTAGAGGCAGCCGTTCGCGATGGCCGCGACCGTCGGGTCGCTGGACCCAGCACCGCCGAGGCCCGTGAGAGCGTTGAAAAGGCCTGGGCTCAGTGGCCACACAAGCGGCAGGGCCGTTTTCCTGCCAAATCCCACCAGCCCTCTGGGCGTAGGTGGTCTAGAGTCTAGAGAGTCTCCTCTTCCAACCCCCTCCTTCCCCTTCGGGGAGGGTTTCACCCCTCCCCCCCACCCCCTCAACTGGACCTGTACAGGGGGCGGTCGCGAGCGGTCAGAGCGTCCAAGATGGCCCAAGACGGCTCCAAGAGGGCCTCTGAGAGCCCAAGATGACCTCCAAGATGGCTCGAGATAGCCCGAGATGCCTCAAGATGGCTTCCAAGATGCTCCAAGAGGATCCAAGGAGGGTCCAAGACGGCTCCAAGAGGCCTCCGAGACATCCAAGGAGGCCTCCAAGAGGCCAAAATCCTTCAAAAACCTAAGGAAAAGCATTGAGTTGTGCCTTCTCGCCTTTTCGCTTCCGATGGCCATCCGAGGCCTCAAGATGGCTCCAAGATGGCCCAAGATGGCCCAAGATGGCCCAAGAGGGGCCCAAGAGCGCCCAACGCACCAAGAGGCGACTTTGGGGGCTGCCGAAGGGCAGCGCAAATTAGGGAACCCCTTCTCTGATTGATGTCCTCCAAGATGGCCCCAAGAGCGTGTCCAAGGCTCCCAAGAGCGCCCCAAGAGGGCCCCAAGAGGCGCCCAGACGGCCCCAAGAGGCGCCCAATAAGCCTCCAAGAGGCTTTCAAGAGGCCCCCCCGAGGCACCGAAGACGCCCAAGAGCCCCCCAGGACCGAGAGACCCCCGAGACGTCCCAAGAGGCCTTCAAGAAGCGCCCAAGAGATATCCCAAGAGGCTCCGAGAGGCATCCAGGAGACCTCTGGCCCTTTTGCTTGCCCTCCTCCTCCTCCTCCTTCTCCTCCTCCTCCTCCTGCTCCTCCTTCCTCCTCCTACTCCTTCTCCTCCTCCTCCTCCTCCTCCTCCTCCTCCTCCTCCTCCTCCTCCTCATCATCCTATTAATCTTCCTTCTCCCCACTCCCTCATCCACCCATCCAGCCTCATCCTCTTCTCCCACTCCCTGCTTCGCACGGTTCGGCCGTCCCCCTCTTCGCTCCTACACTTCCCTGATCACCTCAGCTCGCCTGGACATCGTTTCGAAATGGGCTGTGGGGATACGCGATGTGTCTAGAATTTCCAACAGCTGTATCTTTTTGTGGAACGTGAAAACTGAAAAATGATCCCGGAAACAAGCGGGAAAAACTGCTCTGGGAATGGAACCGTAATCGCTGACTGAAAAGCTCATATAAAAACTGCGACGGAACCCTGTAAAAAAAGCAAAGGAGCCGGCAACAAAAACACAGCAAAACGGAGCTGCTAAAAACGGCCCTGTCGTTTCCAGGGCCCACTGATGGCCTGGGCCGCAGAACGCAAGGAAGCCCACGATCACCACCTGGGCGACGACCAGAAACGGGTCGTGCGCGAGATGCTATAGCGACCATACGCGGAGCGCATATGCTGGAGACGAGGGCGCCAGCGCGGAACGCCCTACACTGGAGGCGAGGGCGCCCACGCGCGACCCTACGCGGGCAGCTTGCGCGCCAATGTCGGCGTAGGCAACCCCTTTTTTGCCTACGCCGCTCACCTGGGTGTGGGCGCTGCGCCACCCGCGCGCCTTGCCATCGCCGCTGTCGCCGTCGGCCGCGAGCTCCGCCTCGGGCGCCTCCGGCCGGGGCGTGCGGCCTCCCGTGGACGGAGTGCCCGAGCGCCGGCTGTGCACGCGGGGCACCTCCATGCAGCCAGGTCTTGAAAGAGCACAGGGGCGCCCACCGCTGCACACCGCAGAGAGCCGCCGTGCGCCAAGCGGGACGGTACTGGCCCTGGTCAGAGCCAAGACACATACGGTGAAGGGGAGGGGGAGAAAGGAGAGGAGGAGCAGGAGGAGGAGGAGGAGGAGGAGGAGGAGGAAGGAGGCGGAGGAGGAGGAGGAGGAGAGGGGAAGGAGGAGGAGGAGGCGGAGGAGGAAGAGGAGGAGGAAAGATGAGGAAGGAGGAGGAGGAGAAAGGAGGAGGAGGAGGAAGGGAAGGGGAAGGAGAGGGGAAGGAGGAGGAGGAGGAGGACGAGAATGTTGCCACTCCCTCCGTGACTCTGCCACCTCCTCGAGCGACTTCTTCTCCCGCTCCCTTTCCTCGTCCTGCCGCTCCTGCACGGCTGCCGACACAAAAGCCCATCGGATTGATACCCCGCCCAGCGTCAGCTGGTTGTTGGAGAGGTGGATCTCGCTCGGCATGTCCTGATACACGCAAAAAATCGCGCGCGCGCACACACACACACACCACCACCACCACCACCACCACCACCACCACCACCACCACCACCTTGTCTGAGGAAAAGGATGAGGGCCCTCAAGGGCGAAGCTGGGTGTCCTCCTCCTCCTCCTCCTCCTCCTCCTCCTCCTCCTCCTCCTCCTCCTGCTCTCCTCCTCCTCCTCCTCCTCATCCTCCTCCTCCCTCTTCCTCCTCCTACTCCTCCTCTTCCTCCTCCTCCTCCCTCCCTCCTCCTCCTCCTCCTCCTCCTCATCATCATCATCATCATCATCATCATCATCATCATCATCATCATCATCATCATCATCATCATCCTCATCCTCCTCATCCTCCTCATCCTCCTTCCCCTCACATTATCCACATTCTCCTCCGATGCGACTATCAATCCTTACCCTTTCCCTCGCTGTTCCTCGCGGAACATGTGCGTTGCTGGCGACTTCATGCTGCTCCCCTTGCACTGCTTCATGACCTCACCGCTCCTCAACCTGCACCTTCGTGATCTAGGGCGCTCCATTTTGTCCTGGCGAGAATATCCTGAGGGCCCGCTTCTCCCGTCCTCATTCCCCCCCCCGCACCAGAGGGACAAGCCCGCTCGGAAGAGCCTGCACTTCAGGCACAGCCCGTATGGTTTGGTCAGCGCTTCTGGCACGCGTGCGTGTGCCTGGCTCTGCAGCTCCAGAGGTGCGCGCTCGTGCGTGACTTTCGGCTCTCTGATCTGGTCCACCTCCTCGGACACGGATAGGCGGCGCGCACAAGGGGGTATGGGGGAGGGGGAAGGCTTCTGAGAAGGAGGCTGCTTCTGTAAAGGCACCCGCCCTGCATCTATAAACCAGGCCTGCGCCTTCTAAGAAGCAGGGGTGCTTCTAAGAAGCCCTCCCCCCTCCACAACTAAACATCATGAATACCACGCTCCCTCCTCCCGAATTTGTCCGGAAGATCTCCCGCCCCCTCCGCGTATTGTTTTACACACACGAGTTAAAAGTTGTTGTTCCTTATAATGTTTGCAATCCGACTGTTTCCGGTGTTTCCAAATGGTGCTCCCGTTGCAGCGTGGGCCTCCTTTTCGGATCGGCGATAAGCTTTCGCCTTTCAGAATGGCGCTCTCGCCCCAGCGCGGGCCACTTTTCTGGATCCGAGTCTTGCTTCATTTTGGTCACCCCCTTCAGTTCCCCTCCTCCGCCTTCCCCTGGTCCTGCTGTTCCTCCCACTCCTTCCACTCCATTTCCTGCTGCTGCTGTTCGTCTCGCCCCAGCGAGGGCCACTCTTCTGAATCCGAACAGTTCTGCACCTATACGACCACCCTTCGGGTGAGAAGGAGGTTCGGGGGAGGGGGGAGGAACCAACATCTCACTCGATCGGTCTCACTATCGATCTCACTATCGGTCTCGTTCGATCGATCTCACTCGATCGATCTCACAATCGATCTCACTCGATCTCACTATGGGTCTCGTTCGATCGATCTCACAATCGATCTGACGATCGATCTCACAATCGATCTCACTCGATCTATTTCATTCGATCGATCTCACTATCGATCTCACAATCGATCTAATATTCGGTCTCACTATCGATCTCACTATCGATATCACGATTGATGTCACAACCAACGTCATCATCATCATCATCATCATCATCATCATCATCATCATCATCATCATCATCATCATCATCATCATCATCATCGTCATCAACGTCATCAACATCATCATCATCATCATCACTAGCATCATCATCAACATCGGGGCACCATCATCATCACCTCATCACCATCATCATCAATACCATCATCACCATCATCATCGGAACACCATCATCGTCGCCATCATCATCATCATCAACATCATCATCATCGGGACACCATCATCATCGGAATACCACCGTCATCACCATCTCATCATGATCACCATGAACAACATCATCAAAATCATCATCATCGGGACACCATCATCATCAGCAACAGCATCACCATCATCAACCTCATCATCCTCATCATCATCATCATCATCGGGACACCATCATCATCGTCAGCATCATTATCATCACCATCATCATCATCATCGGGACACCATCATCATCATCATCAGCATCAGCATCACCATCATCGGGCCACCATCATCACAATCTTCATCATCACCTCATCATCACCCTCATCATCAACATCATCATCGGCACACCATCATCGTCATCATCACCATCCTCATCATCCTCATCATCATCATCATCATGATCAACATCATCATCAGCATCATCATTATCATCATCAAAACCATCATCATCATCATCATCATCATCATCATCATCATCATCTGGACACTATCATCATCACCGTTATCAGCAGCATCATCATCAATACCATCATCATCGGGACACCATCATCATCATCGTCTTCGTCATCATCATCACCTCATCATCATCTAATCGTCATCATCATCAGGATCATCAACATCATCATCATCATCATCATCATCATCATCATCATCATCATCATCATCATCATCATCATCATCTGCAACATCATCATCAACATCATCATCATCACGCGACACCATCATCATCACCACCATCACCATCATCATCATCATCATCATAATCATCATCATCATCATCATCATCATCATCATCAACATCGTCAACATCATGATCATCATTATCGGGACACCATCCTCATCATCACAATCACCATCATCACCATCAACATCATCAACATCATCATCATCAGCAGCATCATCATCATCAGCATCAGCATCAGCATCAGCATCATCATCAGCATCATCATCAGCATCATCACCCTCATCATCAACATCATCATCATCGTCATCATCATCATCATCATCATCATCATCATCATCATCTGGGCACCGACGGGACAGTGGCGGGACACCGGCGAGTCACCGCGGACCACCGGCCCCCGGAGAGGAACATTTGGTCCAGCCGCGCCTCAGCCTGAGGCGGGACACCGGCGGGACACCGCGGGCCACCGGCCCCCGGAAAGCAAACAGTTGTTCCGGCCGCGCCTCAGCCGGAGGAGACTTTCTTCTCGCCCGCCCACGCAGCTTCGCCTCGCCCGCACGCACGGCACGCACGAACACGAATCCGAAACCGATTTCCCGGTAGGGGGGCTCTCCGTTCCACTTCGATCTCATCAGCGCCATGGGAAGGGATGGGAGGAAGGGATAGGATTAGGTCGGGCCTGTACCCCTACAGGCGGATCTTGATTGAAGATATCCAAAACAATACTCCAAAAATAATCAAACATAGTCCAACCAAAATCGTCCCTGGAATATTTTCTGACGATTTTTGAATACTCCTCCTGTAGAGGGACAGGCCCGATTTAAGGATAGGATGTCAGACGAGGCGCGACCGCACCTGGCTTGTCCTGCCCTCCTCTGCGCGTGGCGGAACGTATCCACGCCTCGCAGACCCCGTGGCATCTTCTTGCCAGCGTTAGGTCGGGCCTGTCCTCCTACGGGGGGATTTTGGACGAAAAATAAAAATATACAAGCAGTACCCTAAATATGCAAAATTGCAAGAAAATCGTCCCCATACTTTTTTTTGTGCCTATTTTTTGATATTCCTCCTGTAGAGGGACAGGCCCGACTTACTGCCAGCGGCCTGGAAGCTCGTCTGCGGGTCGCCGCTTCGCGCGCGCGACCAGAGCCAGCCACCGGGAGGGGTGACGGCGCCGCCACGCTCCAACTGCGAGGCGGGGATTCCTCCATCGACACCGCCTGGGAGGTCGACCTTCGGGGACCTCGGCAGGCGGCGGGTGTGGGCACGTCTGATTCCCCCCAGGGCCTCATGTATGTCCACATCGGCGGCGAGCCCGAGGGGGAAGCGAGCAGGAAAAGGCCTTCTCATGAGGCTCGGAAGTCCCGCGGCCTTCCGAGAAGCGTCCTGAGCCTTCCGCGGAGACACGGAACACCTCCCCTCGGCAGGCGCGAGGGCCTCTGCGAAGCCCCGCTGCCTTCTGAGAGGGCCTTCTCCTTTTTACCCCCCCACCACGCTCGCTCGCCGCCGACCACACTCGGGGGCGCGCAAACACGGATTAGCGATCCATGGATTTGGCGCGCGGTCGCCAAATCCATGGATCGGGGGCGGTGCCCTCCCCAGAAGTGCGGCCGGTGCCGCCTCTTTCGGCGGCGGAGAGCCGCGACTCCCCATGGAGACGGGACCCGTCGCTAAGCCAAGCCCCCGTGATCCAATGCTTGCGATCGCCCGACACAGCCGCCGCCTGCCGAGGTCCCCGAAGGTCGGTCCCCCCAGGCGGCGGCGGTGGACTTGCGGATGCCACGGCAATGGACACCCTGACAGTCCTATCATCGAATTAAACATGTGTTTAAAATGTCGGAACATGTCCTGAAAATGTCTAAAGCATGCTTTCGACATGTCTTAAAACAGCTTTCACACATGTTCTAGACATCTGGAAATCATTTGGCACCGTGCTCCCTCTCCAGTGATCGCCCCCCGCAACGATGGGCACGTCCCCACCGCGAACCCGCGCGGCCGAGGGGGGGGAGCGGCCAGAGGCCGCGGCAGAGGCGGGCAGGCGCCGGGGGGGGGGGGCGTGCAGCACGCCACGCGCCCCGCGGCCGCCCGGGCACGCCCCGTACGCAGCACGCGGCGCGCGGGCGCGGAGCTCGGCGCGCAGATTGCGACTACCTACCAGACCACCCCAACCCGACCCAAAGACCCGAATTTCGGGGTGTGGGGGGGGGGTACGGGTTCCACATGTGTCGGGGGTTGCTGAAGGTGCCCCTGGCTCAAGGTGCCCCCAGCTTTTCGCTCAATTTTGGAGCTCCTGGGGCCCTCTGGACCTCGTGAGGGACGCTCTGGAGGCCGTAGTGGCCTCCTCGAAAATCCTGGGAGCACCTTGGGCCAGGGGCACCTCTAGCAGCACCCGAATGTGCTTTTGTCAATGCTCCCCAACCCCCCCCCCCCCACCACTGGGAATGGAGGGCACATCGGGGCCTTCGGGTCGGGCTGGGGCGAGCTGGTGGGAAGGCGAGACTGCGGACGTGCGCGGGGCGAGAGGCACGGGCAGGAGGCCGGCAGAGCCCCCCTCCAGAGCGCGAGGCCCTCCGCCGGCCGAGGGGGCGGAGCGTCCCCGGGGGCGCCCACTCCCCGGAAAGGCACGAGGGCATCCAGCACGCACGGAGGAGCGTGACGGGGAGCCCTCCCCGAGCCGACCTCGGCCTCGTGCCTCGGCCCGACGGCACGTGTGGCGAGGTGCGCTCGCCAGAGCGTGGGCCAACACGCGGCGTCTTGACACGGACGCTTTGAGCACAGAACGCGTTGGCAGGAGACCCCAAAATCGAATCGATAGGTTGGATCGGCGATCGAAATGGATCGGATCGGCGGAAATCGGCAGACGAGTCGGGAAAAGTCGAACCGGCGGAAATCAGGAGGCTAGTATGCCCCCCATGAGAAATCGGACCTCAGATCGGAACCCCAAGTCGAATCGAATCGGCATCGGGAGCCATCGAGATCGAATCGAATCGAATCGGAGGACTCGGAGCGAGCCCTGTGCTGCGTCCCAAAACGGGTGCATCGAGGCTGCCAAGCCGCACGTGCGCCCAGGGGCGCCGCTCGACCACGTGCTCGGCAAGGCTCCCGGAGAGACGCGTGCGACGCCGCCCCCGCGGGCCCCGAGACCACCTCGCGCTGTGAGAAAAGCACGGCGGGAGGTTGTTCGCATCTTATCGGTCTCCGGGGGCGCTCACTTTGGCCTCGGGGCCGTCGAGCAACGACTCGGGCCGAGAAGCCAGCCCCAGGGAAGGGGTCGAGACCTCTGGGGGTCGGAAGAAGTGGAGTGGCCGGATGTCTAGGCGTGGATCCCCCGCGAACTCGCAGGCGACGCGCAGGCCAGGAACATTGCTGTGGTGAGCACCCGTACGCTGGCGTCAAGTTTTGCGCAAATAAGCCGATGCCGCCATGCACGCGCAGCTGCGAACACTGCAACGTAGCCGAATGGCCTGGGAAGCCGCGTACGCAGAGTTGCGTCGCGAAGCTCGGCCCCTAAAAGCATGTATCTGTCCCGGCCGCGTGCCCGATAACCTGCCTCCCAAGATGATACAGGCCCCCGTGAAACAGAAGACGGGGAGGAGAGGCGGAGGGGGAGGAAGGAGGACAGAGGCGAGGCAAGAGGGACTGACAATGGCACTGTGTGTGCATCCCCACATGGCCGAAACGACCATCAATATAATCCCCCCAGTCCTCTAGGCGACAAGCGGTCTAACGAAGTTTTTCTTCCCTCTTCCAAAAACCCTCTTCTTCCCCTTCGGGGAGGAGTTTATCACTTTTCCCTATGAATAAACGCCCCCTCCCCCAGGCGACTGGTAGCCAACCCGAGACCATGCGGGCCCCCACCCACCATCCCTGTTTTTGGTACAAAAACATTGCTTTTTTTACAAAAACACCCAAAAAAACCACTCTGTCTCCAAATCCGGAGCATGCGCACCCACCAACTCGATGCGGCCTTCCCCCACCATCCCTATCAAAAAACAATAAAGAGTACGGCAGGTCCGTGTCGTGTCAACCCTGGCGTTGGTTCCTGACACAGCGCGGATCGTTCAACCTTGAACGATCCGCCGTTTCCGGAACGTCCGATCGTTCAACATCGACCGATTCTGGGTCGCTGGCGGCGTTCAACGTTGAACGCTGGCAGCGGGGTCGCCGCAAGTCGACACGACGCGAACCTACCGTACACTGGGTGGCGGCAGCGTGCCTGGACGACCAGGCCTGGCAACAGAAGAAGGAGCCAGGAGAGCCTGGCCTCCGAGGGCGGCGGCCCGCCGCCGCCAGAGGGAGGAGGGGGGGCGGTGGAAGCAGGGCAGGACGAGGGGGCAAAGCGGGAGGAGCGTGGCGGAAAAAGGCGAGGGCGGGCGGGGTACTCCCTGAATGCGCCGGCGGCGGGGGCGGGCGTGGGAGGCGGGGGAGGAGCGGGGAGGGAGGGAAGGCGAGAGGGGAAGAGGCGAGGGGGAGAAAGAGGGGAGGTGAGAGGAAGAGAAAAGAGGGGAAAGGGGAGGTGAGGGGGAGAGAAAAAAGGGGAGGCGAGAGGGGAGAAAAAGGGGAGGTGCGGGGGGAAGAAGCGAGGGGAAGGAGCGAGAGGGGGGAGAAAAAGCAGCGAGAGAGGGGGGGAGGAAAGGGAGGGCCCGGCGTAAACGAATGCAGAATCTCAAAACCTGCGGCCTGGTTGCTTCTGCTCTGCAGGGGCGGGCCAGGGGGAGAGGCCCCGCGCCCGCCTCCGAAGTGCTCGCGGGCAGCGGCCACGGTGCCGCGCGCGGCCGCGGGACGCCTCCAGCCCGGCCGGCCCCTCACGGGATGGCCGTGCAGTACAGTCGGGGTATTGACCTAAGGAACCCCAAAATAAGGAACGAGGCCCCTTTTTCCCATAAAGTTAAACTTCGATTTCCGATCGAAAACATAAGGGGCACCTGAGGCAAGCTGTGAAACACTTACGGAACGCGGAGCCCCTCCCCAACGAAAAGGGTTCCTTCTTCAGGGCCCCGACTGTAGGGGCGAGGTTGTTGTTGGAAGTGATTGGCCCTCCCTGGGCCTCAGGAGGCCTCTGGCGGCGTCCGGGGACCTCGGCGAGGCAGGAGCAGCTTCTTGGGAGTGGTCGGCCCCCCCTGAGTCTCTGGAGGCCTCTGGCGGCCTCCGGGGACCTCGGCGAGGCAGGAGCAGCTTCTTGGGAGTGGTCGGCCCCCCCTGGGGACCTCCACACGGCGGGAGGATGAGCAGGAAGGGTGTTGGGGGGGCGGGGGGGGCGAAGGGACGGGCAGGGCGGCGGGGGGCACAGGTCGAGGAGAATCGGACGCACACGCGTTTTGCGACCATACCAGCAGCAGCAGCAGCAGCAGCCAGCGACATTTGATAATCCCAGAGGCGGTCCCAAGGCGGAAGCGCCAATATCCAGTCTGCAACCATCTGGGCGGCAGTATCATCTGCGGGGGCGAAAAGATCAGCTGGGCGGCCGTCTCGCTCTCTCTCTCTCTCTCTCTCATTCGTTGTTGTTGTTGTTTCTCTCTCTCTCTCTCGTCCTCTCTCGTCCTCTCTCTCTCTCTCTCTTTCTCTCTCTCTCTCTCTCTCTCTCTCTCTCTCTCCTTGTTGTTCTCTCTCTCTCTCTAGTGTTCTCTCTCTCTCTCTCTCTGTCTCTCGCTCTCTCTCTCTCTCTCTCTCTCTCTCTCTCTCTCTCTTTCTGGGGTACGCAACTCTCTCGCTTTCATGCATTTGCTTGCGTGCAGAAGCAAACGCACGCATATGTGTACCATGTCTCGCTATGGAAAACGGTAGACCTATAAAAAAAAACATGTTAAGCCAGCGTGGACCCCAAACCGTGTGCGTACAGCAATAAATGTGGTGCAATATACGTGGTGCAATGTCTCAATGTTGTGCAATGCATGTGGTGCAATCTATGCGGTCCCATCTATGCTGTGCAAGTTACGTGGTGCAATCTATGTGGTGCAATATGCCTGGTGCAACCCATGTGGTGCAATCTACGCGGCGCAATATATGTTGCAATTTAGGGCGGCGGCGAGGCGGCGACGGGGCGGCGACGGCGGCCACATAGCTGTCAGACCGACAGACAGGCCCAGACGACGGGTGGCGACGAGGCGGCGACGGGGCGGCGACGGCGGCTACATAGCGGCCAGGCCGAAGACACGGCCCGGTTCCGTAGAACAGAACCCCTAAGAGCAAACACCGTTTGGCATATATCCAGATGTGTGTACACACCTATAGAGAACTCTAGGTATCCTTCTCCCCCATCTCTTTAGCTTTTGTCTCCCTCTCCCTCTCTATTCCTCTCTCCCTCTCCCTCTCTCTCTCTCTCTCTTTCTCTCGTACCCCCATTTTTCTGGTTGTATTTTGCTTTCTCTCTCTCTCTCTCTCTCCCTTTTTCCCTCCCTCCCTCTCGCATTATATATATATATATATATATATATATATATATATATATATATATATATATATGTTCCTCCGAGGAGCTCTTTTTCCACGGTGGCCAGACCAAAGGCTTGATCTGTGTGCTTACTGGTGCCCAGAGCTCTAGGCGAGAGGATGCAATCAGGCGCCAGTCCTCGAGACCGACGGCAGTCAGCACAACACCTCGCGTAGATTTTGCTCCGCGGGTGGGCTCGGGGGGGAGCTTGAGCACAATCGGTAGCGGGCGTGCTGCGACGCGCGGCCCCCTGTCCTCAAGGCACTCTCAGAAAAGATTCACATGCACGCATTGCCATCTGTTCCTCCGAGGAGCTCTTTTTCCACGGTGGCCAGACCAAAGGCTTGATCTGTGTGCTTACTGGTGCCCAGAGCTCTAGGCGAGAGGATGCAATCAGGCGCCAGTCCTCGAGACCGACGGCAGTCAGCACAACACCACAAAATCGGAGAACTCCGAAACCATATGTCTGGAGCCTCGACTTAAAGGCGAGGGGCCACTTTAGAAAGCATCCCCTGAAACACATGGTTCCGATGTGCATTGAGAAACGCACGAGCAATATGTACACACAGGACACTTGGGTAGGGTTCGGCGACAGCCGTGAGAAACCGACCGGCGTTATCTTTACCGGCGAGTTCAATGTGGGCCTTACCTGAGAACGAGCATATTCCTCTACCACAGCACTTGAAAGGACGCAGACTCGACAGGTCAGCATTAGCATAAAGGATTGCAGTGCGCTTTCGCCACGGAGTGCCGAAAGCGCAGAAGTCCACGGTTAAGCGCTGGACCCCGGACCGCTTTGAGACTCTTTCAGCCACCGGTTGCTTCCAGAGCCAGGAGGACCCAGGGTTTTCCAGGCCAACAGGGATCCCGAGGGACAGCGCTAACTCAAAAAGACTAAAACTGAACGCACAGAGCCTATTGCCTTGCAAAACTTTCAGAGCATCACCAGGCGTCAATCCAGGGAGGCCCTGAGGGTGCGAGCTGCTTCTGAGCGGGGGGGGGCCATCTGGTCGGTTGCGCGCAAGCGACATCGACTGACAAGGCGTGCCCAACCACACAGCTGCAACAAGGCCTGACCGAAGCCATCCGCGAACACGTTGCTGAACTCTGCGCTGCAGAAGGTCTGACGCTGGGTCGTGCTTGAGGTCCAGCTCAAAGGCGGCCAGGCCGCCGTGGGAGACTCGCCGCCACGCCAGAGAGAGGCGCCCTGACCCGCTGAACACTTCTAGGAACACGGGTTGGCCGCCGGCCTCTACAGCTCGAGCCAGATGTTGGATAGGCGCCCGCCAATGGTGCCGACCAGGCGCGTGGCGCGGCGCTGCTCGGAGATTGGAAGCCGTTGCATCAGCCCTGCCACGCGACCCCCTTTGGTGTAGCGCCGTGGGGACAAGTCCGACACCCACCTCCCTCTCTTGTTGGTCTCGTCGAAGCTTCTGAACTTTGCGAGGTACTCGCGGGAGGCCCCTCCGTGTCGGAGGGTGTAGGGCGATGGCGGTCCCAGGACGCCGAGGTGCAGCGCGGCCGCAGCACGCCTGCAGACCAGGGCCCTCTGGTTGTAGCTCAGGTCGAAGACGCGGCTGCCTGGCGCGGCTCTGGCCCGCAGCGCCTGCAGCAGCGGTGGCAGCCGGGTGAACCCCGGGTTGTCCAGAAGGAGGCCCCCGTCGTAGACTCCCGTCCTCGAAGGATGAGCGCACTCCATTGGATGTAGGACCACCAACCAGACGCTCAGGAAGGTTCGCCCCGGAGGGGCGCTCGCGGCAGGTGGGATCACCTGCTCGCGCGTCAGGCCGAGCAGCTCTGCCGGTCGGAGGTACAGCGCGAAGCAGACCGCCGTCGCCGCCGCCACTGTCGTCTCGCCTGCATTCAGCATCCAGCCGATCGTCAGGCAAGCAATCGGCCAGGGCAGCGGCACCCGAGCTCGTGGTGGTACCAGCCGGGCCCAGCCCGTCGCAGCCCGAGCGGCCCTCGAGAAGGCCACCTGCAGCCGACCGAGCGCCACGCGGCAATGAACCAGGGCCGCCATGTACTTCGACGTCTCCTCGCTCGGGTAACCGTCGTAGAACAGCTGGTTGAAGGAGGTCACCAGTGCGGCGTCCAGCTCGGGCACTTTCCCGCCCGGCAGTCGGACCGAGGTCGCCCACCCCGTGAACCTCGACACCCTGTCGGCAAAGTCCTGGCGGGTCGCCTCCCCCACGGCCTGCGTCCTCAGGAAGGTCAGCGGGCCCGAGGTCGCCGCCGTGATGGCGGCGGGGAAGGCGCGCCTCCTGGCAACTCGGCGGCCCGCCTGGTCCCCCCAGGACTGCGCAGGTGCGCTCTGGGAGCGGCCCCGGCGCTCGAAGTAGGCGGGCGCTGGGGCTGCTGGAGCTGCCGCGGGCCGCCTGCGAAGGGCGCCCGACGGGCTGGCAGCCGACGCTCCCCGGGGCGACGACTGCTGGAGCATACCACGCCTCGGGCCTAGCACCAGGCCGGTTCCGTGATCCTGGGTCGGCAGAGTTGAACTCGGACGGCAGCCACCTCCAGTACGCCGCCGAGCCTGAGGCCAGCAGCAAACATGCCACCTGCCGGCAGACGGCGAGGAGGGCGGGCGCCGACGATCGCCCCTTTGCCAGAGCCAAGATGGGAGCCATGGCATCATTCAGCATCACGTGGGCCTTCCGAAAGGACCTCTTGGAGCGAAGCTTGTGCTTGAGCGCCATCACGCCGGCCCTGGCCTCCAGGATGACCTGAGGAGCTGGGCGCCGCCAGGGCACCGAGAGGACCGGGTGCCAGTGGTCCCTCCAGATGTCGGGCGGGACCTCCTCGAAGCTAGGGTCCACGTCGGAGACTTCGGGCCTGTCTGGAACGGTTCCTGAGGAGCCTTGACCAGGGACAGCAGCGGCTCGGGGCCCAAGGCGTTGGCGCTCAGCTTCCCGAGAGAACCTCCAACGCTCGTTGTACCGGGCCAGACGCTTGACCGAGTCCTCAGAAGCCTCTCGCTGGGTAACTCCAAATCCCCAAGACGACGCATCCAGGCACGTAAGGGTGGTGTCGAAGGGCACCCCGAGGTCCCTGCTGCAGAAGATGAGGAGAGCCCGAGCCCAGCGCAGTTCACGACGGACGACGGGCCAGAGCTTAGCGGTGCGATTGTGGCACACCTCCCCGAACTTGTAGACGGCCCCCAGGCACGAGAGGAGCTCCCTCCTAATGAGCACCCTGGACGTGATGTGCGAAACGATCCTCACCATCTCCTTTCCAGAACAGAACCCACGTCGGAGGACTTCCTGAATCCCAAGGTACAACTTCCACCTAAGCCTAGGGTTGAGCGAGATCACGGGCGAGTCCGGGTCGAAGGACCAGCCAAGAGTCTCCCCGCCCACTCCGCTCTCCACCCCGTGGGTAGGCAATCCCACAGCACGCATATGATGATTGACCTGACGGGCAGCAGCAGTAGCAGAGGCCTCCGATAGCGACAGAGCAACGAAGTTGTCGACGTACTCGGTATGAACAACGCCTGAGTCGACGACAGGGGCAGGTAGGCGATCGACCAGGACACGCTCCGGTCTGACGAGGTCAGCACGCTGCGAGACAATCTCATTCACTGACTGACACAACCAAAGACTGAGACTGAATCCCATCGGAGGGCACCTGAAGCACGGATGGACCCACTGCGTAGGCGACACGGGTCTCCCATTCGCGTCGACCGAGATCCCCATCTCCCCAGCCCTGATCTTAGGGAGTCCGAAGTACCGCCGAAGCCAAGGTGGGAGCAGCATGGTATAGAAGGCATCCGCGATGTCCACACCAGCGACACACACCGGCTCCCGACTGTCAACTCGGAGTCGGGAGAACGCGGCCCCAGTTGCCAGCTTCACTTTGGGGGGCTCGTCGAACAACTGGGAGGGGATCCGACCATCCAGTATGAGCCTCAGGGCCCCTGACTTCTTATAGACGAAGAACATTCCCACTGAGCTCAGCGCATCGGTATGAAACTCAACGAGGTGCGATGACAAAAGACGGCGCAATACTTTCTTATATAACCGAGGGTTCCTCAAGTTGGGATCCGAATACGCCCTCTTCGGAGCGTGCTCAGCGACCCGGGCAAGCCCCCGCTCACGGGGCAAAAGTAGTTCTTGAAGGCGGTGACCAATACTCATGCTGTCATCCCCGATGAGCGCAGACAAGGACTTCGGTTCGGAGCCCACGCTCGGCAGGGAGATCAGATCGACGCGGTCGAAGGTCACCGGCGCAAACACGGCAGACTCCTGGTCGTATGACTGCGCGACGCGGAGCTCCTCAAGGGCTCCTGCGGGAGTGAGGTCGGACGGGGGCACTCCGAAGGCGTCGACGGCCTCCTGGATCACCGCCAGAGCCTCCTGCTGGGCGGTCGTAGGGCCGGTGAGGCCGGTGGGCCGCGGGCAGCTCGAACCAGTGTACATCTCATTCATGGCGCGGATGGCGTCGACGACCATCTCGCGGCGGTGACTGGTCCTGTGGAGTCGCCTCTTAGTTGTGCGAGAAAGGTCAGTGGCCACAAAACTGCGCTCACCTCCGGCGGGCACAGGGAGCGGAAAGAGATCCCGATGCCGCCGCGGACGAGCAGGGTGAGCCTCATGTACATCTGCAGCGCGGGAGGCGATATCCGCGAAGCCCCCTCGAGAGTCGCTGAAGGCGGTCGGGGAGTCCACCTCCAGGCCCCGCTCCATCATGGAGCCTGAGCGCGGCGCTCTTCCTTAGCATGCTTGATCAGCGTAAGGATCCCAGCGTCGCGCTCAACTTGCTTGGCCTCGTGCTCCAGTAGTGCCGGAGCCACCATCGCGCGGCCGTCCTCGTGGGCCACGCCCGTGAAGACCCCCACCTCGTACTCCATGGCGTACATGTACTTGTACAGCTGCGCCTGCCGCAGCATGAACCCGACGCCCACCCCCTTGGGCAAGTCGATGAGGTCCCACGTCATCAGGTAGTCGACCATCCGCACGATGGCCTCGTAGTGTGTCTCCCCGAAGTCGTCGTGATACAGCCGGTAGTAGGACACGATCTGGTGGAAGTGCTCGATGGCCCCTCTGCGCTTCCTGTCCAAGGAGCGGAGGCTCCACAGCGTGGTCCTCGGGCCGCCCAGCGGCCAGTCGGGAAGGGGCTCCTCGCAGAGCATGTCGACACCCTCGTGGAACTTCCCGCGCTGTCGCGAGCCGTCACTAAACAGTGGTACAGGCTGGAGGCGAGCGTCGGCGAGGGACTCGGCGCCGCGGTAGGCGGCCTGCGAGGTCATGATCACCCTGCTGGCCGACCAGCTCCCGCCAGCGTCCTGCATCAGGCCGATAGCCCCCCGGATGAGGTCGGTCCCGTTCATCGTGACAGGGTCCCAACGCCGGGCCGTCGTCGTGGCCTCAACGTAGACCCACTCCACGTCAGTCATAGGCAAGGCACTCGGCCCCACGGGTCCTGCGGGAGCTTCCGCAGCGGCGAGCGGAGCGGCTGCTGCCGCCATGGGGGTGGCCCCCGCGGGCGGCCCAGCCGCGGCCGCGGCGGGATCGGCCGGCACCACCGCCAGCGCGGCGGCCACAGCTGCCCCTCCCCCGGCGGCAGGGGCGGCGGGAGCGGGCCCAGGCGCGACCGCGCCACCAGCCGCGGCCGCGATCGTGAAGTAGACGACAGCGTCCGCCGGAGGCGCCACCCCGGGCCGTCCGGCCGCACGCTCCGCGACGAGGAACACGTCGCGGGCGCAGGCGTCCACCTCGAACCCGATGGCCACCTCCTCGGCCCCCGTCAGCGCGCGCCGGAAGCGGTAGAGGTTCCCGACCTCCAGGCCAGCCGGGCGGGTGCCCCTGTCGTCCTCGAAGCGAACCGCAGCCGAAGTCCCATTAGACAAGTCGTACAGCTCTTCGTACACGTCGCCATCCGGCGTGGTTATCAGCACCCGCAAGGGGAACCAGCGGGCATCAGTCGGATCCTGAATCACCCGCCGCACCACGTGGGAGCTGAAGACCAACAGGTTGATGGCGACCAGGAAGCAGGTCAGCCGCCCGCCTGTCCAGGAGAGGCTCTCAGGCTCCTGGGCGGTCGGCTGGGGCGCGGGCGCGGTGGTCGGCGCCCCTGGCGCCGCCGGACAGGCGGCCGGCGGGGGGAAGTGGATCGGCGCCGCCGAGGGGCAGGCTGGGCACGCCGGCGGCTGCGGGCAGGCGGGGCACGCCGGGCAGCGGGCTGACCAACTCACGACCGTCTGCGAGACGGTGCCGAAGAGCCAGTCCAGGTACCGCTGGCCAAAACGCCAGGCCATGGGAAGCGGGGGATGCGTCTCCCGGCGCGGCGGCGCCGGTGTCAGCTTGAGCCCAATCGGTAGCGGGCGTGCTGCGACGCGCGGCCCCCTGTCCTCAAGGCACTCTCAGAAAAGATTCACATGCACGCATTGCCATCCCTCGTTCTCTCCCCTGTCAACGGGCGGCACGGGCGGCGACGGGCGCCACCCACCCCGAGCTGGCAGAGAGAACTAGGAGCCCCTTAGCTGCAAACAGCTGTCTGGGGGACATGGACAACACACATAGATCATGGACAACACACACCTATACATTTATATATGTATATATATCTATATATATATATACATATCTATATACCGATAAACATACATATACATGTATATATGTATGTATGTATATGCTAAAACCGCGCGCGCCCGACGCGCGCGCGCTTGGGTTCTAGACGACTGCACACTCGTCGCCAATAAACTCTGCGCTGGTCCACGAAACCCGAGGTACCCGAGGAGAGGTTCCCCAGGCAAGGGCCGCCCTGGGCGCGCGGAGGTGCTGGGCCTTCGGGGGGGTACCTTCGGGTTCCGACGGCGGGCGCGGAGCCGCGCGACAATCACAGCACGCCTGGTATTAGATCGCGCTGTAGTCGTCGAGCACTCAGGCTGAAGACAGTGAGATCGCGTCCTTCCTTACGCACTGACGGCGAAGTTGGGGGAGCACATGCGGAACCGAAGTCACAAGAGCGAACAGAACAGAAGGATGGTGGACAGAGAAGGCGGGCGCAGGAGAGAAATGGTCGAGTGCGGGTTCGAAGGAAAAGCGATGATTGAAAGGGGCGGGGAGGGGAGATTGAAGGGGGGGAGAGCGGCGGACGGGGGCGTCTTGGGAGGTCCCCGGGTGCCTGGAAGCTCTCTTGGACGCTTCGGGAGCGATTCTCAACCGTCTCGCAGCCTCGGAGGGCGGCCCGGAGAGCGACCCAGGACGGGGGGGCACCGTCGCGCGAGGGGGGGGGGGGGCGCCCTGGGGCCCCGGGGCTGGGTTCTCCCATTTGAAGCTTTTAGCATCAGATTTTGAAGCTCCTCGGGGCCTCCTGGGGGCTCCCTCCAAGGAGGAGGAGGAGGACGAGGAGGAGGACGAGGAGGAGGAGGACGAGGAGGAGGAGGAGGACGAGGAGGAGGAGGAGGAGGACGAGGAGGAGGAGAACCTCCCCGGGGCTCTTTGGGGCCTCCTGGGGGCTTCCCTGGGGGGGGCGAGTCTGGGCCTCGTGTCGTGGACCCTCCTGGGCCGTCTGGAGCGCCCCTGGGGCAGCCTTGGAGCCTGCGTGGGCCTCTGGTTGCCGTTCTCCTCCGCGCGTCGCCGTTCTCCGCCTCCTCCTCCCCCTCCTCCTCCTCCGCCGCCTCCCCCTCCTCCTCCTCCTCCTCCTCCTCCCCCCCCTCCTCCTCCGCCTCCTCCTCCTCCGCCGCCTCCGCGTAAGGTTCCTAGTCGGACAGATGGCGACAGTCACGTTCCCGGAAAGCTCGCTGGGAACAGGATGAGGTGAGCCGTGCGGGGGCCCTTGGTTTGAGGGGTATCCGATTGTGGCCGCCCGGCCCGAAGGCCGGGCCATTGGACGCATTGGCAAAGGTCGAGATGGTGGTGAGGCTTGGCAGGGAGGCAGGGCAGACGCAAGGCTTCGACTGAACAACAAAAGGGCTGGAGAGGCCACGGCAAGGCGCTGCGCTGAATTGGGGGTGTTCGGTGGAACGGCGCGGACGGTCCTCCTCTTGTCGGCCTCCTTGCCAGAATGGCGGTGACAATCGATTGCAAAAAAAACGAAGGATTGCAAAAAAACGAAGGATTGCAAAAAAACGAAGGATTGCAAAAAAAAACAGGATTGCAAAAAAAAACCAGGATTGCAAACAAAAACATGTTTTTTGCAATCCTTCGAAGGTTTTTGCAATCAATCTTTTTTTTGCAATCTTGCAATCCTTCCTGGAAGGCTCTCCGGGAACATGATGGTGTGCGGCCGCATTGGGGTCCTCGTGGAGGTTGCTAGGGCACTGCAAAGGAAGGCTGCAAAGCCCGCAGACCAGCCAGAGTGAGTCATTCGGAGATGTTGTCACGGTAGTGCGGCTGCGAAGCGAAAGGGGGATGTCGAAGGAGGTCTCGCGGGGTTTTCTCGGGGGCCGTTGTTTGGCCTCGTGGGGCCGGTTTGGGAGCCTTCTGGGGCGTCGTGGGGGCCTCTTGTGGTCCTCTTGGAGCTCCGTGGCCGCACCTGGGAGCCTTGTTGGGGCCTCCTCGGAGACTCGTTCGGCGAAAGACTTGAAGTTTCGGTTCATGCCCCCCCTGTTGAGGCCATCTTGGGGCCGTCCTCCGGGCCTCGGAGGCCGCCTCGGGCGCCCCTGGGTCCGTGAAGGAGCTCTGTTAGGCCGTTTTGGGTCCTCCTGGGCGCCTCTGGGCTCGTCCTGAAGCGGTGTTGGAGGCCTCTTGGGCCGTCGTGGAGCGTCGGAAGCATGAGCAGCGGAGGAACCCAACAAAAACAGTTAAAACCCAGGCGAAACCAATGATGTTTGCTTCTCGGGGCACTGGTCTGGGGCCTCGAGTTCCCTCCGGGGCCGAGGCCGTCCTGGCGCCTTCTTGAGGCCTCAGAAGGGCTTCACGAGGCGGAGAAGTCGAAACTTCTGTTCATACCGTTCCTCGGGAGTTCATTTCGGAGCCGTCTTGAGAGCATCGTGGGCCGTCTTGGACGCCCCAGGGAGCGTCATGGGACCCGGCACGGCCATCCCGGGGCCTTCTCGGGGTCCGCAGGGCCCGTCCTGTGGCAGGGTCGGAGGGGTTGTGGGCCGTCGTGGAATGTCAGGATGGGACGAACGAGAGGGCACCGAAAATATCCAAAAACTCGTCCGAAAACGCTGGTTTTTGCTTCTCGGGGCACTCGGGCTGGAGCCTCGGACGCGCTCTGGAGCCTGCCCAGGGCCGTCCTGGTGCCTTCTGGAGGCCTCCAGGGAGCTCCCTGAAGCGAAAGATTCAAAATTTTGTTTCACGACCCCCCTTGGGAGGCCATCTTGGGGCTGTCTTGAGGGCGTCGTGCCGTCTTGTGCCCCTGGGGGCGTTGTGGAGCCCTGCTAGGCCGTCCCGAGGCCTTCCTGGGGGCCGCTGGGCGCATCCTGAGGCGGTGTTGGAGGCCTCGTGGGCCGTCGTGGAGTGTCAGGGTGTCGACAAAGAGAGGGCACCGAAAACATTTGGAAAACCCGACCGAAATCAATGATTTGTGCTTCTCGGGGCACTCGTCTTGGACCTCGAGCGCCCACTGAAGCTCGCACGGGGCCGTCCTGGCGCAGCCTGGAAGCCCTCTGAGGCCGCTCAGAGAGCATTTTCGGTGCTCCCGGGGTGCTAGACCCAGTCTGGCAGACTGTCGTGCTAATTTTGGGGCTCCCTGTGCGACCACAAGGCCACTTGGGCCCCCCCGAGCGGGCCCCTGGAGCCCCTGCCTGGTCATGTGTCTCCGTGGTCCTGGTTCTGGCCCCGCCCGAGGCCTAATCCGATATATGTGTACATATGTATATATGTTTACTACATTTATATATATATATAATAAGATATGCACATATAGTTAAATATATATATATATATATATATATATATATATATACATACATACATACATACATACATACAGACAGACCAACAGACAGACAGGCAGACAGGCAGGCATACATACATACACACACCTACACGTACAGTCACAGATACAACTACAAGTACAACTACAAATGCACATACAATTACAAATACACATACACATACAAAAGCAAATACGAATGCAAATGCAAACGAAAATGCAAAGTCACACGAATATGCCTATACACAACTATAAGTATGTACATCTGCATGTCCATATACATATACATGTGCATATACATCTGCACCTAGATCTACATATACACACATAAAAGTATGCGAACACAGATATCTGTATATACATATACATATACATATACGTATACGTATACATATGCATGTAATCACACGTAAGTACAACCATAAATATACACATACAAATATACATAAATCGGTATGTATATACATACATATATATATATATATGTATACACGTGCGCGTGCGCCTATACATGCACACGTACACACATAAAATCATGTACGTAAACATAGTCACACAAATGTGTGTACATGTGTACATATACAGACACGGGTATATATAACTGACACATATATATACATATATCTATGCATAATGGATATACATATACATATACGTATGCATATACATGCGCATGTGTACATACAGTTACTGATACATAGTCACAAACATACACGCGTAAGCATGCATACACATATACATATATATCTATATAGATATGCACGTGTGCATGTACACATGTATAAGCATTCACATATACATATGCAAATATATAGATGTATACAAACACGCAAGCATATACATATACATCTACACATACACATATGCATACGCACAAATATGCATACCCATACATATGCATTTACACTTACACCTATATATATATATATATATATATGTGAATGTATATGCAATGCATACGCATACATGTATATCCATACACAGATATCATTCCTGCCTGCATAAACTATCGAATGAAGGTAACGGAGTAGAGATTGCTCTCTCTATCTCTCTCGTTATCCCTCCCTCCGTCTTCTCTCTCTCTCTCTCTCTCTCACTATTTCCTCTCTCTCTCTCTCTCAACCTGCTCTCCCTCTCCCACCATGATGAGGTAGCCCTCAATCCTCCTTACGGCTCCCTTCCCTCTCCTCCTTCTCCTCCTCACACTCATCCCTGTCCTCCTCCTCCTCCTCTTCCTCCTCCTCCTCCTCCTCTTCCTCCTCATCCTCATCCTCATCCTCCTCTTCCTTCCTTATCATCCTCATCCTGATCCTCATAATCCTCCTCCTTCGTCCCCTCCTCCTCCTCCTCCTCCTCCTCATCATCATCACCATCATCATCATCACCACCATCATCCTCGCCATCATCATCATCATCATCATCACCATCACCATCATTATCAGCATCATCGTCATCATCATCATGAGCAGCAGCTGCATCCTCATGATCCTCATCCTCATGATCCTCCTCCTCCTCCTCCTCCTCCGTCTCATCCACATTATCCTCCTCCTCCTCCTCCTCCTCCACCGCCTCCGCCTCCGCCTCCGCATCCGCCTCCACCTCCGCCTCCGCCTCCTCCTCCTCGTCCTCCTCCTCCTATTCCTCCTCCTCTTCATCATCCGCATCCTCATCCTCATCTTCATCCTCATCCTCATCTTCATCCTCATGATCCTCCTCCTCCGTCTCCTTCTCCTCCTCCTCCTCCTCCTCTTCCTCCTCCTCCTCCTCATCAAGCCTCTCTAACGCGCCCTTCTGAGCTGGGCGTTGACTAACAGGTACCGATGCAACTGCTCTCTGGACCTGACCTCTCTTAGAGTGCGTTCTGACCAGAATTTCGAGGAGAATCCAGACGTGGCGACGAGGGCGTCACAGGAGGCCCAAAAAGGCCAAAACAAAGTTAGGGTAGCGGCGCGGTAGCGGTACCTTTTCCTCATCTGGCCCTCAGCAGTCGTCTTGGGCGCCCCCCACCCCCCCGCAAGGCTCGTCACCGAGGTTGCAGCCGTACGCCTTGATCCGCTGCGCGGTGGCCTCGTGCCTGCGAAGCACCTGCAGGAGGTCGCCGAAGTCCTCGGCGCGGGACGCGCCGCGGGGGGACGCCGCGGGAGCGGAGAAAACTGGCTGGGTTATGTAGTGCCCACCCTCACGTCCCTGAGATCTGGGCGTTGCAAGGTTCGAGGCTCGAGGTTCGAGATTTTCAGTCGTTTTCGTAGGGTCTCGGCGGTTTTCAAACCTCGGGATGCTTTCCAGCAGCTGCGCCTCGCCGCGAGCGCTCCAGGATGCCCAGGTCGTCCCGAGCGCCCACCGGAGCGCCCAGGCATGACCCGAAAACCTCGGGGGCGTTGAGCCGACCCGGAGACCTGAGATCCGGGTATCACCGTCACACCAGGCGAGTTCGCCCGGCTTCGGCAAGAGAGCCCAGAATCGAATCGACAAGTCGGATCGGCGATCGAAATGGGTCGGATCGGAGGAAATCGGCAGCCAAGTCGGAGAAGTCGAATCGGCAGAAATCGGCAGGCTGGTAGGCCTCCATGAAGGACTCGGAGTCCAAATCGACATCCGAAGTCGGATCGGATCGGAATCGGAGGCCATCGAGATCGAATCGAATCGCAGGAATCGAAACGAGCTCTGGCTTCGGGCCCCCGGACCCTCATGGCATGCTGTCGAGCAGCCGCGGGCGCGGCCCAGCACCAGCTGCGACGGCGCAGAGAAACAACACGGACGGTCCAAAGAAGCAGAAAGAGCCGCCGGTGCGGATCGCCCGCGGGGCCGGCGCGCGGCACCGTGCCCTGCTCCTCCTCCTCCTCCTTCTCCTCCTCCTCCTCCTCCTCCTCCTCC
>CAUYUJ010018945.1:0-30000 GCA_963575745.1 Prorocentrum cordatum
CAGCATCAGCATCATAGACATCATCATCATCACCATCAACATCAACATCATCATCAGCATCATCAGAATCAGCATCATCACCATCATCATCACCATCATCATCATCAGCAGCAGCATCATCATCATAATCAACATCCTCATCATCATCAGCATGAGCATTACCATCATCACCACAATCAGACTCAGCATCAACATCATCATCATAATCATAATCAGCATCAGCATCATAAGCATTTGTCATAATCTTCATCATCACCATCATCAACACAATCATCAGCACCAGTATCATCGTCATCATCATCCTCCTCGTCCTCCTCCACCTCCGCCTCTGGCTCCGCCTCCGCCTCCGCGGGCGCCTGCGCCTGCGCCTGCGACTGCGACTGCGCCTGCTCCTTCTCCTCCTCCGCCGCCTCCTCGTTCTCCTCCTCCTGCTCCTCCTCCTCCTCCGCATCCTATTCCTCCTCCTCCTCGTTCTCCTCATCATCCTCCTTCTCCTCCGCCTCCTCCTCCTCGTCTTCTTCTTGCGAATAATAGTAGTATTCTGCGTGTGGTTCCTCCTCCTCCTCATCGTCCTCCTCCTCCTTCTCCTTCTCTCCTCCTCCTAGTGTTCCTCCCTCCTCTCCTATCCCCTTCCTCCTACGTCAACTCCTCCTCCCTACGTCTTCATCGTCCTACCTCATGTCCTCTCTCCTCCCCCTCTTCCTCCTCCTCCTCCTCCTCCTCCTCCTCCTCCTCCTCCTCCTCCTCCTCCTCCTCCTCCTCCTCTTCGTCTTCTTATTATAACTCGCATTCGTGTTAGCATCATTATTGTTACTTCTACTATTGTAATGCCACATTAGCATTGTTAGTCCGAATAGTAGAAACAGTAGTAGTAGTTGTAGTAGTTGTAGTAGTAGTAGTAGTAGTAGTAGTAGTCGCAGTAGTAGTAGTAGTAGTAGTAGTAGTAGTAGTAGTAGTAGTAGTAGTGGTGGTAGTAGTAGTAGTAGTAGTAGTAGTAATAGTAGTAGTAGTAGTATTCGTAGTAGTATGTTGCCGTATTCGTATCAGCACTAGTATTAGTAGTAGCATTATTGCTGGTAGTGTTTTCGTTGTCGTATTAGTACTACTACTAGTACTAGGGATCGGGATATGCTTAGTGGTCGTATTACTGTTAGTGTGAAAGCAATAGTACTCGTGGTATTAATTGTCGTCGTGTTAGTCGTCGAGTTGTTCTTATCACTCGTGTCCTCAGTATCCACAGTCATATTAGTATTCATATTCGTATTAGTTGTCTGATTGTTCTCAGTCTGCGTATTGTGTTTGTTACTCATACTAGTCATAATCCACCCCGTGTTCTTAACCTTAATAATATTATTATGCTTATACATAGTCTGATTATGCGTCATAATTTCCGAATTGGTACTCTCACTCTTAGTACCCCTCTTATGAGTATTATGGTATGTATTAAAAGTCTTCTCATTAGTATGGGTTTCAGTCGTATTATTCGTATGCGTATTATGTTTCATCGTGATCAGCATCATCATCATGAGCAGCATCATCATCAGCATCAGCATGCTCATCATCATCATCATCATCATCACCACCATGATCATCATCATCAGCATCATCATCCTCATCATCATCAACAACATCATCATCATCATCAGCATCCTCTTCTGTCTCCTCCGCCTCCTTGTCCACCTCTTCCTCCCCCGCCTCCTCCTCCTCCTCCTCCGCCGCTTCCTCCTCCTCCTCCTCCTCATCGTCATGATCCTCCGCCTCCTTATCCGCATTATCCTGTTCCTCTTTCTCCTCCTCCTCCTCGCTCGTCTCATGCTTCTCCTCCTCGCCCTCCTCCTCCTCCTCCTCCTGTTCCTCCTCCTCTTCCTCCGCCCCCCCTCCTCCTCCTCCTCCTCCTCCTCCTCCTCCTCCTCTCCTCATCATCATCATCATCCTCCCCCCCCCCCTCCTCCTCCTCGTCCACCTCCTCCCCATCCTCATCCTCCTCCTCCTCATCATCCGCCTCGTCGTCCTCCTCTATCTCCTCCGCATTCTCATCAACAGCATCAGCATCAGCATCAGCATCAGCATCACCATCAGCATCGTCAGCATCACAATATTCATCACCATCATCATCAGCAGCATCAGCATCGTCATCAACAGCATCATCATTTGCATCTGCATCAGCATCAGCATCATCATCAACATCAGCATCATCATCAGCATCATCATCAGCATCCGCATCATCGTCGTCATCAACACCAGCATCACCATCAGCACCGTCAGCATCGTCAGCCTCACCATCTTCATCAGCATCAGCAGCATCAGCATCGTCATCATCAACATCATCATCATTTGCATCTGCATCAGCATCAGCAGCATCATCATCATCATTATCAGCATCAACATCATCAGCATCAGCATCACCATCATCCTCCTACTCATCGGACTCACCACCAACATCATCAATATCAACAACCTCAACAAATATGACAACAACAAGACAACAACAATAATAACCACAACAACAAAAACAACCACAACAACAATAACAACAACAACAACAACAACAACAACAACAACAACAACAACAACAACAAAAGCATCCGCATCATCATGCTCATCATCATCAGCATCAGCATCAGCATCATCATCAGCAATGTCCTCGGCACCAGCAGCCGCAGCAGCAACTGCATTTATGGCCATCATCATCATCGGCATCCCTATCTTCATCCTCATCCTCATTCTCATCCTCATCCTCCTCATCCTGATTATTATCCCTCCTCCTCATCATCCTTCTCCCCCTCCTCCTCCTCATCGTCCTCCTCCTCCGCCGCCTCCTCCTCCGCCTCATCCGCCTCCTCCGCCTCCGCCTCCGCATCCGCCTCCACCTCCGCCACCGCCACTCCCGTGTCCGCCTCCGCCTCCGCGTCCGCCTCCTCCTCCTCCTCCTCCTCCTCCTCCTCCTCCTCCTCCGTATCATCATCCTCCTCCTCATCCTCCTCCTCTTCTTGTCCTCCTTTCCTCCTCTCCTCCTCCTCCTCCTCCTCCTCCTCCTCCTCTTCCTTCTCCCCCATCCTCCGCCTCCTCCTCCTCCTCTTCCTCCTCATTATCCTTTTCCTCCTCGGCCTACTCCTCCTCCTCCTCATCCGCATCCTCCTCCTCCTCCGTAGCAATTTGGTTCAATCCATTTTGGCTCAAGCCATTTTGGCTCAAGCCGTTTTGGCTCAATTATTTTGAGCTTGCTGTCACCGACACTTCAAAACGGCTGGGTGGCAGCGGGCCTTTCGGCACGGTCACTCAATACGGCACACCTGCGATGGGCGGCACTCGCGGCGGCGGCGGTGGCGACAACGATCGCGGCCCTCGCTGGACATGCCGCCATTGCGGGTGTAAAAAGAACGAATCATTCTACCAGTACTGCAAGCATTGCAAGATGTGGTGGAACGCCCCTGTCGAGTCCGCCCCCCGCCACCGACAGGAAGGCCCGCGGGGACCCTGGAGCCCGTCGGCGCACCGCTGCTGGAGTCGTTGCTGGTCAAACGTCCACCACGCCCGCTGCGTCATCTGCCCCTGCGCCCAGCAAGCCGGATCTCGAGCAGCTTGTGCAGTTGTGTGAGAGAACGGGGAACCAGGACATGCTGGTGCAGGCGCAGAAGGAGCTGGAGAAGCTCAAGGCGTCGTCGGTGCCGCCGCAGGAGCGAGCAAACAACGCCCACCAAGAGATTGCGAGACTGGAGAAGAAGCTTGATAAGGATCTCAAGGTCGTCCAGGCTCTGGAGCAAAAGCTTTCCAACCTGCGCGGCCAGCTGGAGATCACTTTGGCGGAGCTTGAGAAGCACGACCTGGAGTACAAGGCAGCCATCTCGGAGTTGCACCTCTCGGTCGCCAAGCCAGACACCGACCCTCAGCCAGCTTTACCTTCCATCAGCCTCAATGACATCCTCGAAGGCCGCCTCACGGGTCTGCAGGTTGATGATGGAGGGCTGGTCGGCCTGGAGGCAGTTGGAGTGGAAGTATCTCAGCAAGATCTTGAGGAGGCGACCCGTCGGAAGGAGCAGATGGCTGATCAGATCAAGAGCTGCTCCACGCAACTTTTCGGAGAAATCGAGCAACCGGCCGCGGAGCACAAGGCAGCCCACAAAGCCCAGCAGGACCGCTTGTTCGGCAAGAAGCGCAAGACGGACGACACGGCTGCTGCTGCGGGCCCTGGAGCTGCTGGAGCCCCTGAAGCTGCACCTGCTGACTCTGAGGCCGCCGCAGCCAGCGTTGGTGGTGGAGCCCCAGCTACAGCTGCTGCCGCCAAGCCTTCGGCGGCTGGCCAATCGCCGCCGCCTGCTGATAAGTCTGCGGCTGACGTTCGTGCCGCCGCTCGTGAGTCAGTCCAGAGAGGCCCTGTCGGCACCGTTTTGCCCAAGACGCCCCCCGGGACCACCGCCCAAGGCCAAGTCGCCTGGGTAACAGCGCTGTGACGGACCCCTCTTACCCCATGATCCCAGTCTCTTGCCCAGTTTTGGATGCACCAGCCTTGCCTGGACATCATAGGTCGCAAGTTGAATCTTCCTGAGACCAGCTGGGCATGGAGTTCGTCACCGCCAACTGTACCTCTTGGAGTTCCATCAAGAAGCTATTAGCCCTGACGACGGCGCACGTCACGCTGTGTCAGGAGCGCAAGCTCGTCAGCTACGAAGACCGCCGCAAGGCCGAGGCTTGGTGCTGTCGACATGGTTGGAAAGCTCAATTTGAGCCAGATTTCCTGGGGCCTGGAGGAGGCCCGTCTTCGGGTGTCGGGGTCCTGGTTCGTTCCTTCCTGGGTTTGCACTACCCCGATTTTGGGCCCTGCGTGAAAAGTCATCGGGCGACGGGGGCCCTGGTCCACCTTCCTGGCCAGGCCAGCTTTTATGCTGGTAGCGTCTACCTCCAGGATTGCGTCGGTTTAAATGATACTCACAGGGATACATTGGCGAGTGTGGCGGCTAGGGCTAAGAGTCTGACCGCCCCATACGTCATAGGTGGTGATTTCAAGATGGAGCCGTCGATGTTGTGCTCCTCTTTTGTCCCTGCCAGGCTGGGTGCGGAGGTTTGCTATCCTGCAGGTGCCATGGGCACCTGTCGGTCTACTTCGGGGTCCAAATGCATGATTATATGTTGGTTGAGGCGCGAGCGGCGCAAGCGATCGAGAGCGTGAAGATAATCAGCGATTCGGATTTGGCTGCCCATGATCCCGTCGCCGTGAAATTTCACCCCCAGCTCGTGTCCCTCCGTGCTTTCACCTTCAGGACCCCCCCCCTCTCCCCCCCCCACCCCCACCCCCCTTCCTGAGACTCGCCCCCCTGGACCTCTTCCTGAGCCCCCCCCCCCTCCCCCAGTGTGAGTTGTTGTTCAAGATGGCCTCCCGAGCCCTGGCTGTGGCCGAGAATGGACATTCTGACCAAACCCAGTTCAATCTCGATGTGTTGTCTCGTGAATGGGGCACGGCCGCAGAACAGGAGCTCGAGTCTGTGTTTCAGGTTTCCCTGCCGCTCCGTGGCAGCAGGGGGCGCCAGCCGCAGCTGCACTGTGTCAATGTCGTCGGCGCGTCTCACAGGTCGACGCCTGGTACTTCCAGCACGTCGTTGAGAGGCCTCGCGATTGAGATGGCTGTGCAGCAGATATCGGTTGTGGCTCCAGCTTCACGGTCTGGGAGTGCAAACCTCCGACCATCAGTTGGCGCCCTCCTCCCCCCCCCCTTTCGCTTTGCCCGTGGCGGTTTCGGAAAACATGGTCTCAGAACGGGGAGCACGAGCTCCCACATTGGCGCCCCCCCCCCCCTCCCCCCCCCCCTCCCCCGAGGAGCTCAGACAGAAGCACATGAGGGAGACGGCTGAAGAGCTGCTGCACCCCCCTTTCTCGGTTTGGCCAGTGGGTTGGAGACGTTTTCACCCACCTCCAGGCCTGGCTGCATATCGTCGCCTATAGCCCTTTTGCGATGGTTGTGAGATCCAAGGGGCACCCATGTTGATGCTCGATATGGTATCCCAGGCTCTGGCCTCGGCCGAGAGCAAGGCCACGCAGGCCGATCATAGGAGCTGGTTTAAATGGATCCGTCACAACATCGAGAATGGTGCTCGCCACGCCCACGGAATTAGTCGGGGGGCTTCGGGTTGGACGCCCACGACCACCCTGAGCGCCAGAGGTGAAGTTGTGTCGGACCCTGGGCCCTCGTGTCCTCCGAGCTCGAAAAATTCTCGCGGCTCTGGCACGCGGAGCTCCAGCCTGAGGCCCCCCATGTCGGCACTGTGTTTGAATAGTTGGACCCTCTCCCCGAGCTTTCGGTGGAGGACCTCCGCCGCGTTTCTCGCTCGCCCCCTAAGCACACGGCGTCGTCGGTCGATGGGTTCCACGTTTCTCATGTTCAGCATCTTTCGGATCAGGCCCTGGGGAACTTGGCGATCATGATCGCGATCTGGGAACGGTCTGGCCTCTTACCTGGCCAGATGAAGGTCGCGCTGCTCAGCATGCTTGCCAAGCCTGACGAAAGGCATCGCCCGATCGGCTTGTTCGTCGCGATGTATCGGCTCTGGGCCCGTGCCTGTCGTGTTTACGCCCGCCAGCGGGAGGCCGAAAATTCGCGCGAGTTGTTCTGCGCTGGTGCGTTTGCGTCTAGTGTCGACACAGTCTGGAGGCAAGGGGTCAGGAGCGAGGTCGCGGTCGCATTCCAAGATTGCTCGTCGTCGGTGCTCTGGGATCTTCTCAAGTTCTACGAAAGCGTCGACCTCGACCTGCTTCTTGCTCGCTCTCGCCAGCACAACTTTCCCATGCAGATCGCTCGCGCCTGCTACAAGGCCCACCGTGTCTGCAGACATATGGCTATGAACGGCCGCGTCGACGGCCCGCGCTTTGCTTGGAGAGGGATTATTGCTGGTTGTGGTTTCGCAACCACGCTCATTCGCGCGTCCACGATAGCGGCGCGTTCAGTTTGCCCAGATCGGTCTCGCTGCGAGTTTACATCGACGAATATACCCTGTCTCGCGCCCCCCCCCCCCCCCCAGAGCGGTCTTTCCGGATATTCTCGAGGGGGCGGTCAAGCTTCAGATTGTCATCGAGCCCGATCTGGGATGCGCAATCTCTGTTAGCAAGGCGGCCGTCGTCGCCTCTGAGCCTTATGTTGCTAAGGAGACCCGCCGCGGCCCCGGCGCCGTCGGGGGGCCTTCCGCGCGCTGCCGCCGCCAACCTCGGCATTGATGATGCTGCGGGGAAACTAAGGAGGACGGCGAGGCGAGAAGGAAAGGTTCAGGTTCGGGAACAGGCTCTCAAGAGGAGAGTTCATAAAAATTGGCGTGCATCGCTCATCCATGGGGCGACACGCTAAGCGCATTTTCACCAGTGGCCCCCTGGCTAGTCGAACCTACGGCTGCGAGGTGCACGGCACATCGGACCACGAGCTGGCTGGCCTGCGCAGGTCGCTCGGTCGGTTCTTGAGCCCTACTGCTGGAGGGCGTTCGCATACCGCGGCTTCGCTGTTCGCAGCCGACCCCGCGCGGCACTGCGCGGTGGCCCCGATTGTGCGCTGGTCCATAGAAGTTTGGGCTAGCCCCACTGGCGCTTTCGGGTTTGGCCTTAGCCTGGCCGAGCTGAGGAGGCCCTGGGAGTCTGTTTTCTCGGGGCCCACCCCCACCTGGAGGAAGGCGGGAGGCCCCATCGAGGCCATGAGGTTGTCGGCGGAGCGCCTCGGGTGGCATACGCCGTCTTTTACGGCCCTTGTGGACGGCATGGGGGTCGAGGTTAAGTTGACCTTGGTCTCCCCTGCCCTCCTGAAGCGACTCCTCTGGCATGCGGTCATGCGTTGTCACGAACGAGCTTACGGGGGCAGCCTGGGCCCCAGCAGGAGAGCGTGCTTGGACGTGCCCTTGGCGGCCATGGCGCCCAGCAAGTTTACTCCGCGGGAACAGGGCTGTATCCGTGGGCTTGTTTGTCAGGCCCCTTTGGACCAAGTATCGCGCGGTGGAGCACGGGTATACCCCCCCCCCCCCCCCCCCCCCCCCCCCCCCCCCCCCCCCCCGACGTACCATGCCCTTTGTGTAACCTGGAACGGGATATCATGTTCAATCGTCTTTGGAAGTGTCAGCAGTCACAGTGTCGTGAGCTTCGCCAAGAGCTACTTGGCGGTGATTGTCAGTTCCATCCCTCGTCTTGGGATGACCTCAGCGCGCACGGCAGAGTGCTGCACGCGCACGGTAACATGTTTCATCCTGAGATTTCCCCCCTGCCCCTACCCAGGCTGAGCCCACCTTTCATCATGCTTGTGACCCAGCGCGTGATGATTATCATGTTACTGGTAACGTACTCATAGATGGTTCTTGCAGTCGGTCCGTCATGCGTGTGCTGTCGCGCACAGGGTGGTCATATGTATCTGGATCCGATTCCGGCAGGAGATGGGTCATGTCTATGCTCCCCCGCTCTTCCTATCCCTCAGACAGCGCAGGCAGGTGAGTTTGCTGCGTGCACTGCAGCCTGCCAGAATGCCATATAACCCTCGGTCGGCTATAGCGGCGGCGGCAGCAACGCAACCGGTGGGCGCGGCGGCCGCGGAGGACCCGCGCACATTCGTGCTTCCACAGGGAGACTACCAGGGCGGAACTCGTGATTGCCAGAATGTTGCGCAGCCCTGGCCCCTGCCCCGCTCTGAGCACCTCGCTGTTAATCGTGTGCACGCTGGCGTGTTCATCTGGACTGCGGACTCGCAGATGGGTCCGATTCGCCAGGTCAAGGGTCACATGTCCCCCGATGACGCCCCTTGCGACGATTGATTAAATTGTTGTAAGGCGGGCAACGACCTCGCCGATTACCATGCCAAGCTTGGAGCGCTGGCTCATCAGAAGCCGAGCCCTGAGCAGTCTGAGTGGCTCGATCGAGCCCTCGCCATTGCCCGCAAAGTTTGCGTGCTTGCCGCCAGGTCGCTCCAGTTGCGGCCCGCTTGTGATCTCTCACAGGCCACGCGATCGAAGCAGGAGCCCGTGACCCCAGCGCCCAAGGCCCGCCACTCCTGGGTGTGGAGAGACACGTTCTGGCAGTGCGAGCAATGCTTGAGGGTCTCCAGGTCTTGCTGGCCCCCGAACAGCGTTCGTTCTGCTACTCGCAAGCTCTGCGATGGCAAGCCCATTGAGCTCGGTCATAAATGTATTGCTGTCCTGCTCTGACGGCAGCGCTGATTGCATGTGCGTGAAGTGCAAGGCTTTCACGACGGGTGGTTACGTGCGCTATTTGAACTAACGGTGCAATGACAAGCCGCAGCGCCCCCGCTCGTCTAAGTACTATTGGAGCCGAATCATGTCTGGCAGGCACCCGAAGAGCGACAAATGTTGGCTGGACGTGAATGCCCCCAGCGTGGTTCGGTGGTTTGATTGATCTGGCGCCCGTCGGGCGAGTCTCCTGGTCCTGGCCACAGGGGCAAGGCCCTGACGGTTGGCCCGCATCTCGGCGCGGGCACCACTGTGTGTTTTGACATGTCTTAGTGGGTTTGTTCTTTTGTTCGTTTCACGGCCGCCTGGCTGGCTACCAGGTGGACCGTGTTCAAGCGCTCCTGTCGCACGGCTGTGGGGCGACGTCTCCCCTACAGCGACCGTTGCTCAGGGGCCTTGCTTGTTTTGGTGCGCGCTGGGCACGGGAGTGATTGCTCCGACCGCGGCCTTGTCGTGCTGCGACCTCAACCACCTTGACTCGTGAGGGCTCACGTGGTGGGTTCGATCTGGGGTTTTGCTGTGTCTCGCTCGGCGGTGCTGGTTACGCTGCCGGCCCTGGAATCCGGGCCTTGGAACTCCGTCGTGCGAGTGCCGCTGGCCGCCCTTTTCACTGCCTCGTGTTGCCCCCGCCCTTGGTGCACGGCCGTGGGGTGGCATATCGCTGCGGTGGCCGTTGCGCATGCGTCGACCTAGTATTTCCGTTGCGCGCTGGGCACGGGGGAATGTCCTCCCTGACTGTAGTCCTGTCGCGCTTAGATTTCGACTCAACCTTTCGCGCGTTGGCTCGCGAGGCGGTTTCGATATGGGGTTTTGCTGTGCTCTAGTGGACGAAGCTGGTTACGCAGCCAGCCATTGAATTCGGGCCTTGGGATTCCATCGAAAAGGCGCTGCTGGCCGTCCTTTTCACTGCCTCGTGTTGCCCTCGTCTCCCCTGTCGCACGGCCGTGGGGTGAGTTGCCCCTTGCGGTGACCGTCGCGCAGGGGGCCGCATCCAGTTCCATTGTGGTTGGGCTGGGCGCGGAGGAATCTCTCGTCCTCCCCGACCGTCGCCATGCGTGCCGTTTGTAATCCCACCAGCCCTTTGGGCGTGAGTGGCTTAGGGAGCTCTCTCTGTCCTCAACCCCCCCTTCTTCCCCTTCGGGGAGGGGTTTGCCCCTCCCCCCACCCCCTCCCCCTGGGCCTGGAGAGGGAGTCCCGCGGGTGGTCAGGGGGGTCTTTCTCGACTCCTGGGAGGGCCAAAAAACGACGCCCCTCACGAGGATTTTGTCCCCGACGGGGGGATGAAGAACAAACCCTCTCCTCTTCTGTGAAGCCAAAAACATTGACTTTACTAGGGTTTGGCCCCATTTTGGACTTCTGAGGGGGCAGCGCTCATCGTCCTTCACAGCAAAATCATTGATTTTACGAAGGTGTTGGCCTCAGTTTGTCCTTCTCAGGGGGCAGCTCTTCTTTGCGCTTCTGAGGAGGTCGCAAGAGGCCCCAAGATGGCCCCAAGAGGCCCCCAGGAGGCTCCCAAGAGGCCTCCAAGAGGCCCCCCAAGAGGCCCCAAGAGGCCCAAGAGGCCCCCAAGAGGCCCCCAAGAGGCCCCCAGAGGCCCCAAGAGGCCCCAAGAGGCCCCCAAGAGGCCCCCCCAAGAGGCCCCCAAGAGGCCCCAAGAGGCCCCCAAGAGGCCCCAAGAGGCCCCACGAGGAGCCCGAACGACTCACACCAGGAGGGGCCCGAACGACTCACACCAGGAGGTTCCCGAACGACTTACACCAGGACGAGGCGCCCGAACGACTCACACCACGAGGAGCCCGAACGACTCACACCCGTACCACGAAGAGCCCGAACGACTCACACCAGGAAGAAGGGTCCAAACGACTCACACCAGGACGAGAAACCCCAAACGACTCAAACCACGAGGCGCGCGTTCTATCCCTCCTCCTCCGCCTCGTCCTTCTCCCGCTCCCCCCACAAGGAGGATGTACAAGGAGGCGGGAGGAAGGAGTAACAGGGGAGATATGCGGGGCAGGCGGAAACACGCCTGAAAAACACGACTGTCGGCATGTTTCGCAAGAGTTGCTGTTGAGAGATGGGCTGGTGGGGATACGCGAAGCGTAAAGAATTGGCCTTCGGCTTGGCGTGAGATGGACGCACGTGGTAGGTTCGACCTAGGGTTTTGCTGCACTTCGCCCGTCGTTGCTGGTTACGCTGCCATCCCTGGAACTCGGGCCTTGGAGTTTCGGCGTGCAGGTGCTGCTGGCCGTCCTTTTCACTGCCTCGTGTTGTCCTCGTCCTCCTGGTGCACGGCCGTGGGGATGCCTTTCCCATGCGGTGGCTGTTGCTCAGGTGGCCGCCCTTCTTTCTTGTCTGGGCTCGGTTGGACGTTCCCGACCGCGGCCTTGACGTGAGGACAAGGGGCAGCTGTGTGTATAGCCGCCGATGCCCCCTCTGTCTCCTCGTCTGTCTGTGCTGCAAGGCCATCAGCGGGCAGATTCTTATCCGCCGAGGGCCCCATCTCAAGGATGGTAGCACCTCGGCGCGGGCAGCACCGCATGTATGACCAGTCCTGTGTGGTGTTCGTTCGGCCGTGCAGCGGCAAAATCCTCCTCCTCCTCCTCCTCCTCCTCCTCCTCCGTTTCCATTAAGACTTCTGCTGTCTTTCATGCTCGCATTCCTCGCATTCCTCCTCCGTGTCCTCCTCCTCCTCCTCCACTTCCTCCTTCTCCTCCTCCTCCTCCTCATCCTCCTCCTCGTCCTAATCCGTTCGCCTCCTCCCTCCCCCCTCCCCCTTTCCCCTCCTCCTCATCCTCCTCCTTCTATTCGTTCTTCTCCTCCTCCTCCTCCGACTTCGCCTCCTCCTCCTCCTCCGCCTCCTCCTCCTCGTCCTCCTCCTCCTCTCCCTCCTCCTGCGCAACACCACCATCATCATCATCATCCTCCTCCTCCTCCTCCTCCTCCTCCTCCTCCTCATCATCATCATCATCATCAGCATCATCATCCTCATCATCACCATCATCATCATCAGCATCATCATCATCGTCGTCGTCGCCATCACCATCATCAGCAGCATCATCAGCATCAGCATCACCATCATCACCATTGTCACCATCGGCATCATCATCATCATCATATCAGCATCATCATCATCATCATCATCATCATCAGCATCATCATCATCATCATCATCATCATCATCATCATCATCATCATTGGCAGCATCATCACCATCAGCATCATCATCATCATCATCATCAGCATCAGCATCATCATCGACAGCATCGGCATCACCATAATCAACCTCGTCGTCATCAGCAGCATCAACATCATCACCATCATCATCAGCAGCCGCATCATCAGCAGCATCATCAGCATCGTCAGCATCATCAGCATCAGCAGCAGCATCATCAGCGTTGTCGTCATCATGATCCGTATAATCATCATCATCCCCACCATCGTCAGCATCAGCATCATCATCATCATCAGCACCATCATCATCATCATCGACATCATCATCAGCATCAGCATCAGCATCCTCATCAGCACCAGCATCATCATCCTCAGCATCAGCATCGTCGCCATGTCCAACATCTGCATCAGCATCATCGCCATCATCATCATCATCGTCATCATCATCAGCATCATCATCATCAGCAGCATCATCAGCATCAGCATCGGCATCAGCATTAGCATCATCATGAGCAGCATCATCATCATCATCATCATCATCATCATCATCATCATCATCATCATCATCATCATCATCATCATCATCATCATCATCATCATCATCATCATCATCATCATCATCATCATCATCCGCAGCATCGACATCAGCGTCATCATCATCAACATCAGCATCAACACCATCTGCATTATAATCATCATGGACATCGTCATCATCAGCATGATCAACAACATCATCCTCAACACCATCACCATCTTCATCATCATCATCATCATCACCGTCAGCAGCATCATCAGCAGCCTCATAGGCATCATCATAAGCATCAGCATCAGCAGCATCAGCAGCAGCATCAGCATCATCACCATCAACATCATCATCATCATCATCATCAGCATCCGTCAGCAGCATCATCAGCAGCCTCATAGGCATCATCATAAGCATCAGCATCAGCAGCATCAGCAGCAGCATCAGCATCATCACCATCAACATCATCATCATCATCATCATCAGCATCCGCAGCCTCGTCATCATCATCATCATCTCCAGCATCATCATCAGCATCATCACCATCATCATCAGCATCATAATCAGAATGATAATCATCAGCGTCAGCATCATCATCATCATCAACATCGTCATCACCACCACCACCACCGCTATCATCAGCATCATCATCAGCCGCATCATCATAATCAGCATCATCCTCATCACAATCATCATCAGCATCATCACAATCAGCGTCATCCGCATCATCAGCGTCAGAATCAGCATCAGCATCAGCATCATCATCAGCATCATCAGCATCAGCATCAATATGATCGTCATCAGCATCAGCATGAGCAACATCATCGCCAGCATGATAAATCACCATCACCATCATCATCGGCATGGTCATCAGCATAATCATCATCAGCATCCCATTCATCATCACTAGCATCATCATCATCAACATCACCATCGTCATCATCATCATAATCAGAATCCCGTGCATGATCATCATCATCATCATCATCATCATCATCATCATAAGCAGCAGCATCGACATCATCGTCATCATCATCAGCATCATCAGCAGCAGCAACATCCTCATCCTCATCATCATCATCATCACCATCATCATCATGAGCCGCATCACCATCATCAGCAGCAGCCTCATCATCAGTATCGTCAGCATCAGCATCATCAGCAGCAGTATCAGCATCATCATCATCATCAGCAGCATCATCATCGTCTGAATCAGCGTCATCGACATCGTCTGAATCAGCATCATCAGCATCATCAGCGTCATTATCAGCAGCAATAGCATCAGCATCGTCAGCAGCATAATCGGCATTATCAGCATCAGCAGCAGCATCGTCATCATCATCATCATCATCATCCTCATCATCATCCGCAGCATCATCATCACCAGCGTCATCACAGTCATCATCACAGTCATCATCATCAGCAGCATCAGCTACAGCACCATCATCATCAGCATCATCATCAGCATCATCATCATCAGCAGCATCAGCATCACCATCACCATCAGCATCATCAGCATCAGCAGAAGCATCGTCGTTATCCTCCTCCTCGTCCTCCGCCTCCTCTTCCTCAGATTCCTCGTCCTTCTCCTCTCATCATCATCCTCCTCCTTATCCTTCTCATCCTCCTGTTCCTCCTCGTCTTTCTCCTCATCCTCCTCCGCATTGTCCTCCTCCGCCTCCTCCTCCTCCTCTTCCTCCTCCACTCTGCCTCTTCCTCTTCTTCTTCCTCCTCCTGCTCAGCCTCCTCCTCCTTCTCATCCGCCTCATCCTCCACCTCCTCCTCCGCCTCATCCCCCTACCCCTCCTCATCCTCCTCATCTTCCTCATCCGCCTCATCCTCCTCCTCGTCCTCCTCCTCCTCCTCAGCCTCCTCCTCCTCCTCCTCCTCCTCCTCCTCAGCTTCATCCTCCTCCTCCTCCTCCTCTTCCTCCTGCGCCTCCGGCTCCTCCTCCTCCTCCTCCTCCTCGTCATCATCATCCTCCTCCTCCTCATCATCATCATCATCGTCCGCCTCATGTTCCTCCTCCTCAGCCTCCTCCTCCTCCTCCTCAGCTTCATCCTCCTCATCCTCCTCCTTCTCTTCCTCCTCCTCCTCCGCCTCCTCTCCTACTGTTCCTCCTCTTCCTCCTCATCCTCCGCCACCTCCGACGCCTCCTCCTCATCATCATCCCCGTCCTTAGCTTCCTCCTCCTCCTCTTCCTCCTCTTCCTCCTCCTCCTCCTCCACTCATCCTCCTCCTCCTCCTCATCCGCCTCCGCCTCCGCATCCTCCTCATCCTCCTCCCTCCGCCTCCTCATCCTCCTCCTCCCTCCTCTCCTCCTCCCCCCTCCTCGTCCTCCCCTCCTCCCCCCTCCCCTTCCTCCTCTTCCTCCTCCTCCTCCTCCTCCTCCTCCTCCTCTTCCTCATCCTCCTCCTCCTCCTCATCCTCCTCCTTATCACGCCTGCTAGGCCTTGCGGCAGTGGCGCGTATAGAGACCACGCTCAGGGACCACCCCATCGGGTGTCAAGAAAATGACACGCCTGCAAGGCTTTGCGACATTGGCGCGTATCGAGACCGCGTTCAGGACCACCCCTGCGCACCCCCGCTGGTGTCGAGCAAGTGCCACGCCTGCTAGTTTTTGCGACATGGGCGCGTATATAGTTAGAGACCGCGCCCCGTGACCACCCCGTGCGCACCCCCGCTGGTGTCGAGAAAGTGCCAAGCCTGCCATGCTGTGCGACATTGGCGCATATACATATATATATATATAGAGAGAGAGAGAGAGAGAGAGAAAAAAAAATAGACAGACAAAGAGAGAGAGAGAGAGACCGCGCTCAGGAACCACTCCCTGCGCACCTCCTTTGGTGTCGAGAGAATGCCACGCCTGCCAGGTTTTGCGACATTGACGCGTATGGAGACCGCGCTCAGGGGCCACCTCCTGCGCAACCCCTGTGATCTCGAGAAAGTGCCACGCCTGCTAGGCTTTGCGACATGCAATGTCACGAGCGAAGAGGAGGAGGGAGGAGGGGAGGTGGGGGAACGCGGGTGGGAAAAAACAGATCCCCTAAGCATGTCGAGAAGACAAGATATGTGAATTGGTTGAACTATTGTACAGATGGAGGGCGGCTTCTTCAAGACGGGGCCATCCTTGGACGGTTCCTCTACATGCATTCCCCATACACTGCTTGAACTTAGGGGCTCTTACCTGTCTCCCTAAGGAATTGGTTGGGTCCGGCGAAGATTTCCCACGTTGTCGCCCATTGCCGCCTCGCTGCCGCCTCGTGTGCTGGGTGGGTCTGGCGAGGTTTCACCCCGTTGCCGCCTCTTTGCCGCCTCTTTGCCGCCTCGTGTGCCGGGTGGGTCCAGCAAGGCTTCGCCACGTTGCCGCCCTGTGCAGCTTCGCCGCCGCCACTAGCTTGCATAACGTCCACTGTACAGCAGTACACTCACCACGTAGCCTGCACCACATAGCCTACACAACTCCAGTGCTTGGCGGCGCGCAGAGGTGGGGCAGGGGGAGGGGGCAAGGCCTCCTAGACCCTAGACAGAGGCTGCTTCGTGGAAGGCACCGGCCCGAAATCTATGGAGAAGGCCCGCGCCTTCCGAGCAGCAAGGGCGCTTCTAAGAAGCCGTCCCCCCCCCCGTACCACCCAATGCGGGTGGCCGACATGCGATAATGAAGGGGCCCTCGGACACACAAATAAATACACACAAGTAACAGGATTCCCAATATGTTCACATATTTTCAATGTTCTTGCCCTTCCCCCCACTTCCCAGATCTTCCCATAGTTTCTCACATGTTCTGGGAAATCGACGATTAATTGTGTCTGTGCGTTTTTTCCCCCATATCCTAAGATGGGGTTCTTGTTGTTCCCCATATCCTAAGATGGGGTTCTTGTTCCCCATACCCTAAGAATGGGGTTCTTGTTATTCCCCATATCCAAAGATGGGGTTCTTGTTATTGGCGGACCGCGCCGGAAGGACACAGAACAGGACAGAACACCACACCCATCACTCACTCATCACTCAGACTCAGTCCTCACCCAGACACACCACTCATCACTCAGACTCACCACTCAGATTCACTCATCACTCAGACTCACTCATGCTCTCTCATCACTCAGACTCAGTCATCACTCAGACTCAGGCGATTCGCTCGTCTCAGCAATCTAAGGGGGGCGGCGGGGGGGTATTTCACGGGGTCCCGTTCGCGGAATTTTGTGGGGATGTCTCAGGCGGTTTGGCCATTTTCTGATCCAACATGTTTCGTTTTCGGAGCAGATTTGGAGGATGTCTCAGGCGATTCGCTCGTCTCAGCACTCTAAGGGGGGCGGCGGGGGGGTATTTCACGGGGTCCCGTTCGCGGAATTTTGTGGGGATGTCTCAGGCGGTTTGGTCATTTTCTCTTCCAACATGTTTCGTTTTCGGAGCAGATTTGGAGGAAGAGGAGGAGGAGTCAGGAGGAAGAGGAGGAGGAGGAGGAAGAGGAGGAGGAGGAGGAAGAGGAGGATGATGATGATGATGATGATGATGATGATGATGATGGAAGGAGGAAGAGGAGGAGGAGACTGGGGAGGAGGAGGAGGAGGACGAGGCAGGGGAGGAGTAGGAGTAGGAGTAGGCGGAGGAGGAGGAGGACGATGATGAGGAGAAGGAGGCGAGCATGAGCACGAGTAGGAGCAGTAGAATGGGATGATGATGATGATGGTGATGCTGGTGATGATGATGATGATGATGCGATGATGATGATGATGATGATGATGGTGGTGGTGGTGATGATGATGATGATGATGATCGCAACGACGATGGCCGCGCCGCTTTTTTGATAATCGAGGAGGAGGAGGAGGCGCAGGAGGAGGAGGAGGAGGAAGAGGAGGAGGAGGAGGAGGAGGAAGAGGAGGAGCAGGAGGACGGGGAGGGGCAGGAGGAGGAGCAGGAGGAACTTCGAACTTCGAGGTCTGGAGGCCCGTTTCGGGCTCCGGCACTGATGATGGTGATGATGATGATGATGATGATGATGATGATGATGATGAGGATGATGAGGAGGAGGGGGAGGGAGGAAGGAGGAGGAGGAGGAGGGGAAGAGGAGGAGCAGGAAGGGGATGATGACGACGATGACGATGACGATGACGATGATGATGATGGTGATGATGATGGTGATGATGATGCAGATGATGATGATGATGATGACGATGATGACGATGAGGGGGATGATGAGGAGGAGGCTGGTGATGATGGTGATGATGCTGATGATGATGATGATCATGATGATGACGACGATGATGAAGAGGATGAGGATGCGTAAGAGGACGATTAGAATGACGACGACGACGACGACGACGACGATGATGATGATGATGATGATGATGATGATGATGATGATGATGATGTTTGCCCCGCTCTCTCAGAGGTCTCTGGGGGAGAAGGAGAAGAAGGAGGAGGAGGAGGCAAAGAGGTTCCGCTTTCTCGGAGGAGGAGTCGGAGGAGGACGAGTGGAGGAAAGGGAGGAAACCGAAGGCGAGGGGCCCCGTTCGTAGAATTTCGTGCGCATGGCTCAGGCGGTTTAGGCACTTTCTGGTGCAGCATCTCTCGCTTTCCGACTCCACGAATAGGAAGGGGAGTGGGAGGAAGAGGAGGAGGAGGAGGAGGAGGAGGAGGAGGAGGGGGAGGAGGAGGAGGAGGAGGAGAAGGAGGAGCAGAAGGAGGAGGAGGAAGAGGATGAAGAGCCCGCAATCGGAGGCACGCCTCGGAGCCCTTCAAGGACGCCCTCGTCGTCGTCGTCGTTGTCGTCGCCGTCGCCGTAGCCATCGCCATCGGCACAACCACTGGCAGCACAACCAGCACAACCATCACCAGAAGAACCACCAACAGCACAAGCGGGGCGGGCGATGCGAGCCTCGGCCCCGCAAAAGCCTGCGGGCGAGCACCAGCGCAACCAGCGCAACCATCACCGGCACAACCGCTAGTGCAATTACCACCAACGTAACTACCACCAGCAACCCATCACGGGCTGCGCATTAACAGCGGCGACAGCCGCCACCAGCACAACTTAATATATTCATTTGTGGCCGCATTGCGGCCAAGCCGTGGTGCGAATGACTACCACCAGCTGGAGACGATGTGGCTCTGCACTGTCGCTGCCTGTGTCACCGGCAGAACAACCAGCACCAACACAATCAGCACAGTCGCCACCACCAGCACCACCAGTACAGTCAGAACAGCCGCCACCAGCACAACCACCGGCAGCATAACCAGCACAACCACCACCAGCAAAACCACCAACAGCACAATCACCAACGGCACAAGCGCCAGCGCAACTTGGTACCACAACCAGCACAACCACGATCAACGCAACCATCACCAGCGCCACCATCACCATCAGCCCAACCACTGGCAGAACAACCACCACCAGCACGATCAGCACAACCACCACCAGCACAACCACCAGCAGCACAACCAACGCAACCATCACCATCACAACCACTTACAACACAACAATCAACAGCACAAGCGGGGCGGGCGATTCGAGCCTTGGCCCTGCAAAAACCAGGGCGGTGGAATGCCCTGTCGCCTGCGGGCGAGCACGATTGCGCGGGCGCGAGCCCGCGAAAATTGCCAAATAGGCATTCCACACGCCGGGGAAAGCCCAAAAGGGCTTTCGGCTGCTCCACTCCTCCTCTCTCCTTCCTCCTCCTCCTTTCTTCTTTCATCGCAGTAGGCGCGTCCCCCTGGGTGCCATCCCGCCGCCAGCGCGAAGATAACAGGCACCTGGGGGGGCGCCCCGTTCCGCGAACCCCACTGCAGAGTGGGGATCTCGACCTCCCAATGGGGTTCGCGGAGCGGGGGCGGATCGAAAAACTGGAAAGCGCGCTGTCTGAACTAGCGTGATGGGAGGGGGGGGGGTGCACCGTTCCCTCGGATGGGCACACCCCCCCCTCCAGGATAATCGCCCCTCTCCATCCTTTCCCTCTCTTGCCTTCCTTTCCCTCCTTCCTTGACTGCTATCTCAGACGCCTACGGCGTATCACTGCCGCCCGCTCACCCGCGGCTGTGAGTGAATTGCGAGGAAGTCCCAGGCGGAAGCCGCTTCCTATGGTTCTGATAAACCTTTCCCCGACATGGCAAATTGCGTATATTGGTCGTTGTCCTTGCGGACAACGAAGCGTCGGCGTCTGGAGCAGCGGGCGTGACAATGCGTCCATGAAGACACTGGGCGCACGGAGCTGGCGCGACGATCTTACACGCCGTGGCTCCTGGGCCTCAGGGGGCTCAGGCTTCTCAACCTCCAGGGCAAAATCCAGGGACCTACGTCGTCGCCGTCCCTCCAGTCGTTCTTTTGTTCTTCCAGGTTGAATGCATATTTCATTTGCAGGGATGTTTTTCACATTGGGGGCCCCGTCGGTGGCCCCCAGTGGCGGTGCTGCTTGCGGCAGGGCGATGGCTGGCGCTCTCTGTTCAAGGTTGAAGACCCACTCTCGCAGCTTGCATGTTTCCGGTGCCCTCCAGTTGTTTTTTGGTTGTTCGAGGTTGAAGGCCAACTCACTCTTGTTCGTATAGTTCCGGTGCCACTGCGCGCTCTTTACCACCGCGGAGGTTGCAGGTTCGCGCGCTTGTCCGGTGGCGCTACGGTTCAGCAGAGACCGCTTGCACGGGAGGACTGCGCAGGGACTCTATGGGCTCATTGAGGATCAGGAATACGAGGAGGATTGCCGGAGGCGTCACCTGAAAGGGCTACACTTCCGCGAGGATCATGAGTACGAGGAGGATTGCCGGAGGCGTCATCTGAAAGGGTTACACTTCCGTGAGGATCGGATTGCCGGAGGCGTCACCTGAAAGGGTTACACTTCCGCGAGGATCAGGAGTACGAGGAGGATTGCCGGAGGCGTCACCTGAAAGGGTTACACCTCCGGCGGCCGGAGGCTTCACCTGAAAGGGTTACATCTCCGGCGCGTTATTGCGTTGTTTGTGTGTGCTTGTTATGCTCCATAGTGTTGCTTGTTGTCTTGCCTCAGGTTGTTTTCTGTTTCTTTGTGTCTGATTGCATTGACTGGAGGCTTCACCTGAAAGGGTTACGTATCCGGTGTGTTCTTGTGATCTTGTGTTTGTTTGTTCTTTGCCATGGTGCTGTTTGATGGATTGCCCCATGTTGTTTTCTGTTTCTCTGTGTCTGGTTGCATTGACTGGAAGCTTCACCTGAAAGGGTTACACCTCCGGCGGCCGGAGGCTTCACCTGAAAGGGTTACATATCCGGCGTGTTATTGTGTTGTTTGTGTTTGCTTGTTCTGTTCCATAGTGTTGCTTGTTGCGTTGCCTCATGTTGTTTTCTGTCTCTTTGTGTCTGATTGCATTGACCGGAGGCTTCACCTGAGAGGGTTACATCTCTGGTGTGTTCTTGTGCTCTTGTGTTTGTTTGTTCTTTGCCATAGTGTTGTTTGATGTATTGCCCCACGTTGTTTTCTGTTTCTCTGTGTCTGGTTGCATTGACTGGACGCTTCGCCTGAAAGGGTTACACCTCCGGCGGCCGGAGGCTTCACCTGAAAGGGTTACATCTCCGGCGTGTTCTTGTGTTGTTTGTGTTTGCTTGTTCTGTTCCATAGCGTTGCTTGTTGCGTTGCCTCAGGTTGTTTTCTGTCTCTTTGTGTCTGGCTGCATTGACCGGAGGCTTCACCTGAGAGGGTTACATCTCCGGTGTGTTCTTGTGTTCTTGTGTTGTTTGATGTATTGCCTCATGTTGTTTTCTGTTTGTCTCTGTCTGGTTGCATTGACTGGAGGCTTCACCTGAAAGGGCTACATCTCCGGTGTGTTTGTGTGTTTCTTGTGTGAGGAGGATTGCCGGAGGCGTCACCTGAAAGGGCCACGCTTCCGCGAGGATCAGGAGTACGAGGAAGATTGTCGGAGGCGTCACCTGAAAGGGTTACATTTCCGGTGTTTTTTTTTGTGTTTCTTGTGTTTGCTTTTCCTGTTCCATAAATTAAGTTGTTTGTTCTCTTGTCTCTCAGGTTGTTTGCTGTTCCTTTGTGTCTGATTGTATTGACCGGAGGCTTCACCTGGAAGGGTTGCATCTCCGGTGTGTTCTTGTGTTCTTTGTGTTTGCTTCTTCGTTTCCATAGTGTTGTTTGATGTTTTGCCTCCTGTTGTTTTCTGTTTCTCTGTGTCTGCTTGCATTGACCGGAGGCTTCACCTGAAAGGGTTACATCTCCGGCGTGTCCTTGTGTTCATTGCATTTGCTTGTTCTTTTCCATAGTGTTGTTTGATGTTTTGCCTCATGTTGTTTTCTGTTTCTCTGTGTCTGCTTGCATTGACCGGAGGCTTCACCTGAAAGGGTTACATCTCCGGTGTGTTCTTGTGTTCATTGCATGTCCTTGCTCTTTTCCATAGTGTTGTTTGTTGTCTTGCCTTAGGTTGTCTTGTGTTTCTCTGTGTCTGATTGCATTGACCGGAGGCTTCACCTGAAAGGGTTACATCTCCGGCAGCAGAAGACCGTTTGATTGATTCGATGCCGGGGGCTTCACCTGAAAGGGTTACATCTCCGGTGGCCGGAGGCTTCACCTGAAAGGGTTACATCTCCGGCTGCAGAAAGACCGGCGTAAGAATGGGTAGGCTGACAGGAGTCGTTTTGCTTTTGTTTTTGTTGGTGGTGGTTGCTCGCTGTGTTTTTTTCCATAGTGCAGTGTTTTCACGAGGAGGAGGTGTAGGAGGAAAGGAGTACGAAGAGGAAGGACTCCAATCTGGCTGCTTTTTTTTGTACTGGTAAGGGGAAACCAGCGCCAATTTTTGTTTAGATTTCTTGGTGTTGTAAGCATGGGTAGGCTGTCAGGGGTCGTTTTGATGATGTTGTTTGTTGGTGGTGGTTGCACGTTGTGTTTTCCATGCTGTTTCCCCATGGTTTCTTGATGTCGTTTTGTGTTAGTGTGCGTTTTTGGGTTCGGGGTATCTGTCTGTCGTTGAAGAGGGAGATGGAGGAAGGAGATGGAGGAGGAAGTGAGTACGAGGAGGAAGGACTTCGACTACAAACTGGCTGTTTTTTTGCGTACTGGTAAGGGGAAAATAACGCCATTTTTTTGTTGTTTGATTTCTTGGTGTTGCAGGCGCGGGCAGGCTGTCAGGGGCCGTTTTGATGTTGTTGTTTGTTGGTGGTGGTTGCACGTTGTGTTTTCCATACTGTTTCCCTATGGTTTCTTGATGTTGTTTTTTTTGTTATTGTGCGTTTTTGGGTCCGGGGGCATCTGTCTGTCGCTAAGGAGGGAGATGGAGGAGGAGAGGGGGACGAGGAGGCGGTGTAGGAGGAAAGGAGTACGAGGAGGAAGGACTTCGACTTCAAACTGGGTGTTTTTGTGTACTGGTAAGGGGAAACTAACGCCATTTTTTAAAAGAGTTTCTTGGTGTTGTAAGCGTGGGTACGCTGACAGGGGTCATTTTGATGTTGTTTTTGTTGTTGGTGATTGCACGTTGTGTTGACAAGGCACCGAGCGCTTTCATTCGGCATCTCATATCCCAGCTGCCTCCCGCCCAGCGTCTCACTCGGCGACAGACGCTCTTCATGGCACTGTTCGCGGAGGCCTGCGACAAAGCCTGGAGCGAGGCAAACGAGTTGCCGCCCAAGAGCCGCACGACCACCCACCTGCTGCTCCTTGGCGCTGGCGGCACCGGAAAGACACATGTGGTACAGAAACTGGTGTTCGAGGCAGTGGAATACATCTGGCCCAACGAGACTCCCGACTCTCCGTCGACGTTGGCGGTGGCCTCGTCGAATGCGCAGGCGAAGAACATCTCTACCGCCGAGTGGAAGGCGCGGACTCTCCACAACGCCGCAGGCATGCGCATTCAGGAAATGGTCAACTCGAATATGCGCCCGGGCGACAAGGCGAAGGCTCTCGAGGAGCGGTGGAGGAACGTGAGAGTGCTCATCATCGAAGAGGTGAGCATGGTGTCCGCCGCCAACTACAACATGCTCGATTTTCGCGCCATGTATGGGCGCACGAAAACCCACTTGGTCACGGAGAGCAATTACATGAAACCAAATTGCATTTTTGGTCGATGCCCCATCGTCATCCACCTGGGCGATTTCCTGCAGTTGACACCGACTGCGCAGCTCAGCCTGGTGACGGACGTCAAGGCCAAGGTCAACGGCGAGTACGTCCTCAAGGAGCCGCCAAGCCTTGAGATTCAGCATGCCATCAAGGTCTTCGAAAGGATCCCCAACGTCATCGAACTCCGCGGAACCAAACGCTTCAAGCCCGGCGACCCTCTCATCAAGTTCCTGGAGTGCATGCGAGAGGGCAAGCGGATCCCTGACCCCGTGTGGCAAGCGTTCGAGGCGACCTTCGCCAAAGATAGCCACCCCGATGCGGAGCCCGAGCTGGACCCGCGGCGCGCAGAACCGAAATTCCTTGAGGGATACGGCCTGGCCATGTACTGGGAACCTCTTGCGCGCTGGATCACGAAGAGAGCACGGCGCGACGCCCGCGTGCTCGAGGTGCCGCTGGTCTTCCTGCAGGCAGCCGACGAGTGCCAGACCATTCCGGTCAACGACAACCAGGAGACGTACTCCAGAATGCTCAACGTTGCCAACATCTACCGCACAGGCCGGATCCACGGTGTTCTCCCCGCCCACGAGGGGATGCAAGTTCGCTTCACAGGCAAGTATAATGCAGCCTACGGCCTCGCCCAGGAGCAGCGCGCCACCATCGTGGACTTCGCGTTTGAACGGGAAGACCAGAAACTACAATGACCACAAGAAAAACCGCCCAGGGGAGATCTTCAGACCGATCCATTCCCCGACGGCCTTCTGGCTGCAGGTGGACGACTTCAAGCATTCCCCCACGTGGGAGGAACTCATGAAGTACATCGACGCTGATGACGAGGATGCACGAGAGAAGCCTGATCGGGGCCTCTTCTGCATGCCCCTCATGGAGACCACCTTCACCTGGGAGGCGTCGTCGACTGCGCGCAGCGTGAGGCGCTTCGGATTCATGTCGACACACGCCTTCTACCTCACGACGACAGCCTCGCAGGGGCAGACGCTGCGCGGCGCAGTGACCATCGACTGCGCCCGACAGGAACCCCAGAGACAGCGCGGCACTGACGACGACGCATGGTGGCTGAATCTTTATGCGATGCTCTCCCGCGCTACGCAGATGGCCGACATGCTGCTGCCCCGACCGCCTCCCCGGCGGCTGCTGGAAGGAGGCCCCCCCAAGGCCATCGCGAAAGCCCTAAAACGTTTCACCAAAACAGAAAAATCAACTGTGGAGAGAGCTGTTGCGCTTGCTCGGGAGTACAAGATTTGGCTTCCGGAGGAAGAGTAGCCGCTCTAGCCCAGCGTGGCCCGAAGCCAAGTGCGGACGGTCCAGTAGGGGATGCTCCGATATTGTTTCTCCGTGTTCATGAATTCTCTTGTCGCGCCCATTGCATGAGCGGGCGCAAGTTGTTCTTTCTGGATTGCAATTCTCCTCCCTCTTAGCTGCGTCCAGTTGACAGCCGCCTGACATTTCGGCCCGATGCCCAGTGCGGACGGCCCCGCCCCGTGCACTCTTCTTCTATGTCGGGATGGCCCAGCCGGAAGAGAAGTAGCTGCCGCCGAGGCCCGAAGCCAAGTGCGGACGGCCATGTAAAAGATATCCAGATCCGATTGTTCAGTGCCGCGGGTGCAGTTCGCACGTGGCGCCGAGACAAACAACTTTGGCATTATTTATCATCGTCGTCTTAGTCGTCTGTCGCCAGGTCAGAGCATCGCAGGGGAATTGCGATTAGCAGGGCGCGGAGGGATGCGGAGGAACGAGCGCAGCATATAGGCGTTATCACCAGGTTGTCATGGAGCGTTTATTCGCACTTCCGCTTGCATTATAGATAATCACGCAAGCTCGGATGTCATTGGGGCAAGTGACGGTGACCGCGAGAGCATCCTAACGGACGACAGGCCGCCCCAAGGGACGGCCTCCCTGATATCTTTTTGCCTTCGATTCCAGGGGTAACGGATGCAGAGCGCCCTGCCGCTGCATTCACGCCGTTGTCATTGATCGTTGCTGCCGCGGTGGTTCGAAAATGTTTTTGAATGCTGGCTTGAATGCGATGTCCGCTTGTGGAAAGAACCGCACGGCCCTCCTTAAGAGCGACGGTGCAGCAGTTGATTGTGGAGCAGACTGGTACTTCGAAAACCGTTGGCGTCGACACTTGGGCATCGAACGCTGTGCTCTTCCAGAAGTGGCGTCGACACAGGTGGCGTCGATACTTGGGTTTGGACAACACCTCATTCCAGACTTGCCCCTGGGATTGATCTACGCACAGGTTGCAGTAGGCCGTACTCGTACTGTGTTGCTGAGAAGCGACGGCACTGTTGTGACTTGCGGGCGTAATCCAGACAACCAACAGGCTATCCCAGCGCTGGGAGCAGGCTTGCAATACGTCCACGTCGCGGCGGGCAATGACAGCACAGTGGTTCTGAGAAGCGACGGCGTGGCAGTATTCCACTGTTTCTTTCTCGGGTGGTGTAGTTGGCGCATATTGGACCCGCCGCGGGAAGGGGTAGCCTTCGCACAAGCTGCTCTTGGAAACATGCACTTGGCATTGCTTAGTCAGGTCACTGCAGACGGCGACAATGTGCACAAACAGTGCGACATTCCAATCACTAGTCCAATTCATTACATGCAGGTTGCCGCGGGTGAGAACCACGCAGTCCTGCTCGTGAGCGACGGCCACGTCATTGCAATCGGAGACAATGAGCGTCGTCAATGTGATATTCCTCCATCGAGCCCAGGATTGCGCTACACGCAGGTATCCGCTGGGGGGAGACATAGTGCATTGCTCAGGAGCGACGGCATTGCCGTCGTCTGTGGTGATTTGTGGAAAAAACCTTTTCACGAGTGGGATGATTACGGTAGTCTGACATTCGAACCTGGCGAGGGCCATCGCTACGTGCACATAGCCCGCGGCATTGAACATGTAATTTTTTACAGGAGCGACGGCACTGTCCATTGTGAAGGGCGCAACGATTGCGCCTGCGGAGAGATTACAGAGTTGGGTCGGGGGTTGAGTTACGTCCCTGACTTGATGCCGCCACTGCTTCTGCAAGCATCTTTCGAAAGAGAATCAGCGCGTTTCCTTACAATTGGCGGAGAGGAGCGCTGCAGGATCCAAGCGCGGCCAGATGTGCCGGTCGGAAACATGTACTCTCAGCTCATGGCTGCGCTCCGCGGCGGCAGACTAGGACTTGGAATTAGGCAAGTCGATGCCATTATACCTGGTGGCCGGCTGCTGAGCAACCACTCGAGTCGCGAGACAGTGGCCGGCGCGTTCGGCCTCAGACGAATGCGCTTACATGGCAAGCGCAAGTTTCATGCGTATTGGAAGTGACTTCTTTATATTATTCGACATGTGTCGCCTGCGCAGGCACGCGCGCCAGCGCGGGCGCCTGGGCCCGAAGCCGAGTGCGGACGGTCGCGCCCCGCGGCAAGTTCTGACGGCGCAGAGTATTTTTCACGATAGCGCGACGATGGCGCCCGAGGCCCAGTGCGGACGGCCGCGTCCGACGGCGAGTCCGTGTTCATGAATTCTCTTGTCGCGTCCATTACATGAGCAAACGCAAGTTACTACTTTTCCTCGTGCAATTCTCCTCCCTCTGAGCTGCGTCCAGTTAACAGTCGCCTGACCTTTTCGGCCTGATGCCGAGTGCGGACGGCCCCGCACCTGCATTGCCCAGGGGGCCCGATGCCAAGTGCGGACGGTCCAGTAGGAGATCTTCTCAGCCCGATGCCCAGCGCGGACGGCCCCGCCCCCTGCACTATCCTAGGTCGGGATGGCCCTGCCGGAAGAGAAGTAGCTGCTGTAGCCTACTGAGACCCAGTGCCAAGTGCTGACGGTCCTGTAAGCGGTGTCTTGATTCGATTGCCCAGTGATCGCTGTTGTTGTTGTTGTTGATTCTTCACGTTGCGTGGGCGAGCGCGATCTGCCGTCCCGCGCGATGCCAAGTCCTGACACATGTTTTCCAGATGGTTTCGGCCGGAATGTTTCGGCCTGATTGCCAGTGCCCGCGGCCTCCATCAGCGGCCACTCCCAGGGCCACTTTTGCATTTCAGGAGGCGAGGAGGAAAAGAGAGGGAGGAGGAGGGGCGGGGGAAGGGGAGGAGGAGAAGGAAAACAAAGGATGATAATGACCAGGAAACGATGGATGGAGAAACTGGCGGAGGACGAGGAAGAGGAGGAGGGCTACAGCACCCCAGGACGACTACAGCCTGTTTACAGACAGGCTCGGCTTCAACGCGGGGATCAACTTCGATCGGCACAACGCTTGCGTTTATAGAAAAAAGACCGGGAGGGAGGAGGAGAAGGCGAAAAAGGATTGAGGAGAACGTGTTTCACCTCTCTAACAGGACTTCTTATACGACTACATATGGATCGGAGTCGGTGTAGTCGAGTGACCGTGGATGCATTCTGCATGAGGCAACAAAGCAAATCATATTTGCCATCCATCACGATCGTCGTCTTAGTTGTCTTCCATTCAATATTCATTGTCGTCCTCCTTCGCCGCCCCCGTTGTCCTGAGCAGCATCAAACTTCGTAGTATTTGGGTTGAGAAAAGTCAGATGTCTGGAAAGGGAAGGGGAGGGGGAGGAGGAGGAGGAGGAGGAATAGGAGGAGAAGGAGCTGGAAAGGGGGGAGAAGGAGGAGGAGGAGGAGAAGGAGGAGAAGGAGAGGGAAGGAGACAGAACCAAGAGCTTGGTTACGCCGAGCGGCAAGGGGTCTGGATATTGAGAAGGTGGGCTTAGTTGTCAACTAGGACGCACATTTGCAAAGAGTTGGAAAACAATTTCATCATTGTCACCTCGTCATATTTGTCCTAACGGACAGCGCTGCGCCGGGCTTCGTGCTTTGTCCTAACGGACAGCGCTGCGCCGGGCTGTGCGCACGAATTTTTTCATTGCCATTCCCAAAGAGCCTCCGGATGTCCTGGCGACTTCCCCGAAGCCGGTTTTTCATCTTGGATCCAGTTCTGGTGGTCCCAGGGCCCGTTGAGAGGCTCCGAAAAACCGAAAACGGCCGAAAACCAGCTGCTCCATTTCTTTTGGAGCATCGGAGCCCCCCCTTTCTCATTGCTCATCCTTCTCTTTGCTCATCCTTCTCTTTGCTTTTCTACTCTCGTGCCCCCCCACCCCAAGGAGGAGGAGGAGGAGGAGGAGGAGGAGGAGGAGGAGAAGGAGAAGGAGGAGGAGGAGTGGAGAAAAGAGAGGAAAAGGGGTGCAAGGAGGGAGGAGGGGAGGATGAGGAGGAAGGAGGAATGAGAAAGGAGGGAAGAGGAAGAGGAGGAGGGGGAGGGGAATAAGGCAGGAGGGGGGAGAGGGCTTCGCCTTCACTTTTCAAATTCTTAACGCTTCGCGCTACCCCACAAGCCCATTCAGAAACGACGCCCAGGCGAGTTGAGTTGATCAGAGATATCTAACAGCTACAGAGGACCTGCCGCTATCATTCGTTAAAAATATTAGGGGGTATTTCTTGGAAGGTGTGTTGGAGGCTTCTTCGGGTGTCTGGAGATCCTCTTAGCAGACCTCGGAGATCTCCTTGACGCTCTTGGGGAGTTCTTGGGAGCATATTGGAGACCTCTTCACCGCTTCTTCAGGCCCCGCCCTCGGTCCTGGGGGGACTAGATAAAGAGAGTGGTAAACCCTCCCTGAAGAGGAAACAGAGAGTTGGAAGAGAAGCTGTCCTAGCCCTCATACGCTCAGAGGCTGGTGGAGCCAGCGAAGCGCGGCGATACGGGCTTGATTATCCACCTGCCTGCGGCAAGTCCCGCCACCGTGCGAGTCCAGCATGCTCGGCGGCTCTCGTTCCAATGAGGACGGGAGGCCGTACTCGCGAGGGATGAACAACAAGGTAATGATGATGAGGCCGGTACTCGCGGGTTCTACCACGTTCTTACGTGCCAAGGGTACGGTGGCGGAAATATCAAACCCATCCCCCTGCGAACACATTTTAAGACAAATATCGTGCCGAGCTCGATCCCCACGTCTTCTCGCACCCCACTGGGGCGCGATTTGTGGGAGTTCCAGAAATGGAACAAGGAGTCATTTGCATTTCGTTGCCACGGAAAAATCCGCGTTTTATTTTCTCATTCCCCCCCTCCTCCTCCTC
>CAUYUJ010018945.1:32500-55000 GCA_963575745.1 Prorocentrum cordatum
TTGCGGACACGCGCGGCCCCTGGCGCCCAGGTGCCCCAGGGCAAGGGCGCCCAGACACCGAGCACAGCTGAGCCGCGGACCCAGCCAGTCAGAGCCTTCAAGACCTGAGGGTCAGCGAGGTCGTCTAGGCGGTGACGAGCAACGTTCACCGCTACGGTGCCGAGCCCGCGGGCCTCACACACTCGCCGCACACGGTCGGGGACGCAGGTGCAGAGCATGATGAGGTATGGCATTACAGTGGCATGCGCCCGCGCTCGTCGCCACAGGCGCCTCACTCGAAGAGCCACATGACGGTCCTCACGGGAGCCGTCTGCACCGGCGGTGACGCCGACAGCGGCCTCAGGGGCGGCAGCGGCAGCGAGAGGAAGCCCGTCCTCGCCATCACGTCCATGCCGAGGAGGACCAGGGCCTCCGCGAAGGCGAGCCGCAGGTGGTGTGGCGCGAAGGCGCAGAGGCTCTCCTCCTTGCGCCCTTGCCGCAACGCCTCGAGGAGAGGCCAGAGAGGCGGATCGTCGACGATGACGCGCTCGACGGTCTCCCCCGTCTTGCCACGCCTCCCGCTCGCCGCGTCGATCACCAGCAACGCCCAGTGCTGGTAGCCGTCCGCGGGGCCCGACCTCGGAGCGACCAGGGTGGCCGCCGTGAGTCGGTAGGCCTCGCTGGGGCGCAGGTGCGTGTCGAATGCAATCCTCGCGAGGGCCGCCTGCGACAGAAGGCCCCGAGACACCCGCGCGCCCACGACGACGAACCTCGCGACCCTCGGCAGCGGGAGGAGCGTCTGCGGCGGCACACGCTTCGCCCAGCCCTGGCGGGCCCGCAAGGCCCGTGGCAGCGGCCGGCCCCCCATCAGCATCGACGGCAACTGGTGCTTCAGAGCGGCCATCGTGACGCGGCCCGTCGCACTGTCGTACCCGCCGAGGAACAGGTGGGCGAAGGACACCACGGGGATCGCGACGAGCTCGACGCTGTTCGCGAAGTCACTGGCGGTCCAGAGGCACCAGTTCAGAAGCCTGAGGGCGGAGGCGTGGTAGTACCTGCCCGTCGGCTCCGAGACCGCGCAGGCCTCCAGCACCGACCGCCCGCCCCGCAGGAGAGTCAGCGGACCAGGCTGCACCCGCTGGCCCCGCGCCGCCTTGATCAGCTCCGTGGGGGATCCGCAGGCGGCGCGAGACGAGGTACGACCCGACGTCCTCGAAGCTAGGGCCGACGAAGAAGCCCTCCCTCGACGGCTTGTCCGCGACGTTCCTCTCTGACGGCACCCACCGCACGAGCAGGCGCAGGCCACAGGCGAGGGCCACGCCAGCGATGCGCCGAAAGGCGCGGAGAAGATGACGGCTCCCAGACCGCCCCTTGCCGACCGAAAGGGCTAGAGCCAAATTGTCCACAATACAGACGACCCGATGATGATGAGCACTCAGGGCCCTCGAAGCGTGATGGACGCTGAACCCCAGGGCCTCCGCCTCGTACTGAAGGATATCGCAGCCCCGTCGGGTGTGACGGCTAGAGTGAATGGTCTTCCAACCCTCGGCCCCGTAGATGGACTCAGGAACCTCGTAGAGCCCACAGAGCCCAACCGACGAAGCAGTAGGAGCAGTAGACGATGTGTCGGCACGGCAACCGTCGGCAGCATCGTCTCGACCGTCGACGTCTAGGGCGCGTGATCTGCCAAGCACAGCATCCCCATGACGATACCTCCAACGCTCGGCGACTCGGCCGACCTCGGACGACAGCGTAGGGGAGACCTCCTTGACACAGACACCCTTGCCGAACGGCGACGCATCAGACGCGTACACCCGTGGATACCAGCGAGACCTTGTAGAGGCACTCCAGAGCGGGATGAGGGCCACGGCAGCCGACAACTCCCTGACGACCGAGGGCCACAAGGGTCCAGGATGGGGCCCCACAGCCCCCATGAACCAATAGACCGCGTTAAAGATGCTCAGCACGTCGCGCCTCAGGATCATCCCCCAGGCACAGTGGCCTAAGAGCACGCTCAGGGCCCCAGCAGAGGCCCGCCCACACTTCAACAGTCCGAGAACGGCTTGACGAGTGCGAGCGAGGCGGTCAGGACGAACGCGAATGATCCCAGAGGTTCCGTCGACCTCCAAGCCCGTGAAGACCCCCTTACAGACCGCAGGGGAGAACTCCAAGACAGGCAACCCGCGGGCAGTGAGAAGGTCAGCAACGGCACGAGCAAGGGACGCGGCTGTCTCCGCGCACTTGGATACGACACAGAAGTTGTCAACATAACCAGCACACACCGCGTCCTTCTCCGCCACCAAGGGACGAGGACATCCCCCATCCAGAATCATATCGTCACTGCCAAACCCGACATCCGACAGGGCTCTCGTCAGCGCACTCTGGCACAGGTGTAGAGCCCAACTCCACCCCATGGGGACGACCGTGACAAGAGGCTGGAGATAATCGTTGATGCCGAGACGAACCCCGTTGACCGACTTGAGGCCGAGGAATATGTTGGTTATCGGTGGCAAAGAGAAGAGAGACTCCATGCCAGCGGGCAGTCGCAAATGATAGAATGCACACTGGATGTCGCCCTGCGCGAACTGAAAACTGTCGTCGCAGTCAAGGCTGGCCCACGCGCTGGGCGTGGGCAGGCGAGTGGCTGGCGGGCACGAAAAGCTGCAGTTGGCCAGCCTGGTGTCGAACACCAGCCTGAGCTTGCCGTTAGTCTTCAGCACAAAGAAAAGACCAGTAGAGAAGGGTGCCTGCTCGCTGGAGACCCGCCAGGTGATCATGTCGTGGGCCTCCAGCTGCTTCCAAAACTCAGCGTAGGACTTCGGCTTAAAGCGCAGCTCGGGATCCACATGGGGGCGACTAACCCCCAACGATTGACGGAGCTCCGCCGCCACCGACTCGGGATTCAGCATACTCTGCCTCCAATCCTGCAGCACGATGGAGTCGGCCTCGGAGACGACGCCGCAGGTGGAGACTGCCTTCGTCGACTCGGGCCAGGCCACAAGTGGCATGCTGAAGGGGCGCACACGACCGCTGTCGCCAGCGTAGCCAGGTGCCTGTGCGAGCATCTCTACGAGGGATGCTTCGCAATCGCGGCCTCTCTCCGAGTAGGCGGCGGGCAGCTCGAAGTCGCGGCACAAGCCCGCGATGTAGTCCACTGAGGCTGCCTGGGCCGCAGGCGGTGCCCCCCCGTCGTCAGGCATGGAGGGCTCGTCCTTGCCGCAATGGAGCCAGTTGAGAGCAGTCAACCCCTCGTTGCACCACTCTCTCCAGCTCGCGCCTTTGGCGGCCCGTAGACGAGCACCCCGACCAAGCGGAAGAAAGCGACGCCCATCCACTGGAAGAAGAGGGAGCGGAAAAACGTCACGCTGGCGACGGTCACCTCGTCTGGGCGACTCCAGGCCAGGTGGAGCCACGAAGGGCTCGGGGCAAAGCTGGCCAGGCTCACGAACCGGTAACACGTCGTAAGGCCCCTCCTGGCCAGCGTCCTTCAGGAACGTCATGGATGCCGCAAGGCCCGCTCCTCGCGAGCCTTGCGAAGTTATTTCGCAACGGCGGCCTCACTCTTCGTCTGGTCGGCGATCCAGTCCATCAAGGCTGGGCAAATGCACAAGTTGCCCATCGTCTCTCCCGTGCCGAGGAAGTGGCCAATCTCCGAAGAGGCCTCGGCGGCCGCGGACGCGACGCCGTCCTTGGCCTGGCCCTTGGCCTTGGGCGCAGGCTGAGTCCTGCGCGCGCGCTCCTCGAAGAAGCGCCCCTCCACCAACTGCAGCTGCCGCGAAAGGAACTCGTAGGAGGCCAGCTCGCAGATGATCAGCTGGTCGTGGCAGAGCGAGGTCTCGATGACGCGGCACAGCGTCTCGTGGAGCTTGGCGGTGTCGTCCGTCTCCAGGGCCTGCACCATGGCCATCCAGCGGTTGTGCCACGCCATCGCCCCGCCAGCCATGCGCAGCATGAAGTGGAGCACCCACATCGCGGTCCTAGGGCCCCTCACGGGCCAGTCGGGGCGGGCGGTCTCGGTCTGGCGCTTCACGGCGTCACTGAAGGGCATGTCCCGCAGCCCGCGAGCGTCGAGCACGGTGGCCATCGCGCGGGGATCAGGCCCCGCGACGCCTGGGACGGCGGGGGCCGCGGCGGCGCCGCCGACGCCCAAAGGGTCCGCGGCAGCAGGCAGGGCGGCCCCCCCCGCGCCGAGCGCCGCCGCCAGCGCGCCCACCCCGCCCTCGGGCTCCGCGGCCACGGCGGCGGGCGGCCCAGGGGCGCCCGCGGGGGGCGCGGCCGCGCCCGCCAAGGCCAGGGCCCCAGGCGCTGCGGCAGCGGGCGCCGCTCCGAGCGGGTCGGGCAAGGCCAGCGCCCCCGCCGCCACGCCCAGCACGCTGTCGGCGCTGAGCTCGAGGTTGAAGGGCGACGGCGGCAGAGGTCCGTGGCCTTGAGCGACGCCGCGGCGCACAGCACCCCAGACGACGGCTGCGGACGGCAGCCGTCTGAACTTGTAGAGCCTATGGGCGGCGACTCCGACGATTGCGTCGCCCTGGCCCGCCGAGTCATGCACTGATCTCAAGTCGCCGCCAGCCAGGTCGCTCTCCGCGTAGTCGTCATCGTCGGGGGTGAGGATGTACCCTGGCAGCAACGTGAGCCTCTCGTGGTAGATGGCGGGCCCCCCGACGTTGTACCGTACGTAGTGGAACTGGCCAGAGGTGCGAGCAGCCATTGCTCCTAGCGGCGGAACTTCCTCGCCTGGGCAGCAGCCGCCGTCGCAAGGTCGAGAGTGTCCACCGTCTCGGGCAGAGGTGCTGGAGCGGGCGCGGGCTGAACCACGGGGGCCGTCCGAGAGCTCTTGATGAAGAAGCCGCCTACGACGATGCCGTATGCGAAGGAGCTCACCACGAGCACGACCACGAACTCAGTTGACCAGCCTGTGGGCTGCACGGATGCCAGCGAGCCCTCGCCTGTCGGGCAGCGGCACTCCAACGCAGGGCAGTGCAGCGCTGGAGAGCAGACGCAATCTGGGCAGGGCGTCGAGCTGCCGCGAACTATGATGGCAGCGGTGAGGGCACTGGTGAGGTCGGCGCAGGCCCGCTCACAGAATGCTTGCATTCCTTTAGAACTTGAGCCAGGGAATACGGCCGCGGAGTTACCACACATGCCGACAAGTCGCTGTATGATGATGATGATGATGATGAGGATGAGGAGGACGTGGGCAACTCGAGTAGCCAGGGCCAGACGATCGAGGTTCGATGTTCCAAAGCTTTAGGTTTTACTCAAACGCTTCCGCCTCTCTCTCCCTCGCCCTCCGCTCTCCCTCGCTCTACGCTCTCTCACTCATACTCACTCATACTCAGACTCAGTCACACGCAGGCTCACTCGCACTTAGACTCGCTCATATCCATACTTAAACTTACTCACACTCAGACTCACGCTCAGAACCACTCATACTCAGACTCGCTCCTGCCCAGACTCATCATCCTTCGGTCCGCTCAAACGCAGACCGACTCACACTCATACTGGCTCACATCCATACCCAATCACACTGGGCTCACTCGCACACAGATTCATTAACACACACTTTTTCTCACACTCAGACCCACTCAAGCCCAGACTCACTCGTGCTCAGACTCATCATGCTACGATCCGCTCAATCACAGACTGGCTCACACTCAGATTCGCCCATACTCAGACCCACTCGCACACAGACGCACTCGCGCTCATATTTACTCACACGCATACCCACTCAAACAAAGGCTCAATCGCACCCAGATTAACACACATTCAGAATCAGTCGCTTTCAGATTTGCTATTGGTCGCACTCATGCTTGCAGACTGTGGGAATGTCTCGAGCGAGCGGTTCGCCCTCGCACACAGGCGCTCATTGACAGGTATCAAGAGAAAGACGTACCAAAATAATGAGATGCACATATGGGGAGCCCCGCGTCGAGTAATTATTATTATGACGCCTCCTACTCCTCCTTCTCCTTATCCTTCTCCTCCCCTCTCCTCCTCATACCCAGGCTTACTCATGCACAGACAGACTCACACTCAGACTTACTCAAACCCAGATTTACTCGCACACACAATATTACTCATACTCAGACCTTCTCATACTCAGACCTACTCATACTCAGGCTTACGCATGCTGAGATTCACTCATACCCAGACTTACTCATACTCAGGCCTTCTCATTGTTTGACTTACTCTACACACGGCAGATTGTGGGGATGCCTCAGGCTGGGCGCTGGTTTCAACACCCCTAAGGGGAGCCGCCGACGGGTATGACACGGTCCCGTTCGCGGCCGTTTTGTGGGGGATGTCTCAAGCGGTTTGCCTGTTTTCTGGCCCAACATCCTTCGCTTCGGGGCAGATTTGGAGGATATCTCGAGCGAGGCGCTCATTTTCACCCCCCCTAAGGAAGGGGTGCGACACGGTCGCGTTCGCGGCCGTTTTGCGGGGATGTCTCAAGCGGTTTGCTTGTTGTCTGGCCAAGCATCCGGGGCAGATTTGGTGGATGTCTCGAGCGAGGCGCTCATTTTCACGCCCCTAAGCGGAGCCGCCGAAGGGTATGACACGGTCCCGTGCGCGGCCGTTTTGTGGGGATGTCTCAAGTGGTTGGCTTCTTTTCTGGCCCAACATCCTTCGCGTTCGGAGCAGATTTGGAGGATGTCTCGAGCGAGGCGCTCATTCTCACGCCCCTAAGGGGAGCCGCCGGGGGGTATGACACGGTCCCGTTCGCGGCCGTTTTGCTGGGATGTCTCAAGCGGTTTGCTTGTTTTCTGTCCCGATATCGTTCGCGTTCGGAGCAGATTTGGAGGATGTCTCGAGCGATGCGCTCATGTTCACCCCCCAGGTGGGCCAGATTGTCAGGATGTCTCGTTCGGTTTGCCTGTTTGGGTGGCCAGACTCGTGGGCGCAGATTCCCCTCAGGGTGCCACAGGATGCTCCAACAGGCTCCAGGAGGCCACTGGGGACCACATGAGGTCCCAGGCGGCGTCAGGAGGCCACAGAAAGACTCAAGAGGCCACAAGATGTCCCAAGACGCCCCAGGAGGCCCCAGGAAGCTCCAGGAGACCTGAGGAAGCCACAGGAGGCCCCAGGAGGCCACAGGAAGCGCCAGGAGACTTCGGAAGGCAACAAGAGGCCCCGAGAGGCCCCAGGAGCAGGAGGCATCAGAAGGCAGCAGGAGTGGCTCCAATCCCACTTGTTTTACGTATGCACCTATAGATTAGGCCTTACCTGGAGCACGAACCCTCCGTAGCCATTTTGGCTCAAGGCAACGCGACTCCCGACGACCGCGACTCCGAGAAGGCGGCCTGAGCGCGAGGGATTGCGCTTTGGGCCAAATCTCTTTGTTCCCAGCACCAGCTCCTCTAGGGCGCGCGCGCGGGCTCCCCCAGTTTTGGCACGTATAACCCTGAGCTTGTCTCGGCAATGGCGGCTCAGTGGCAGCGCGCGCGTGGAGAGTACCTGGCGGCCGACCGCACGAGGCGCACGAAGCCTGGGCGCGGCGGCGCGCGGCCTCGGCGACCGCGCGGAGCAGGGCAGCCTTGGCAACCTTGGCAGCTTCGTCAGCCCCCCGCCCGCGGCAAGTGGGCGTCGGCGCCGCCGAGCAACCAGCGGGGTCAGAACGGCAAGGTTTTCAAGAGCGGCAAGGGCGCTGGTTGGAAGAAGCACGCCGCCACGGGCACCTCGCCCACCGCGGAGCAGGTCAAGGTCTGGGCCACGTTCGAGCAGGGCACGCGGGATGCGACGAAGCTCACCCTCTGCCAGTCTTCTCGCAACAAAGTTGAAGCAGCTCGTCGTGCTCACGCTCTCGGCTTGGTGGGCAAGTCCGCGCCGCAGAAGGTGGACGGGCTCGCCTGCCAGCTCGCGGACGCCCAAGATCGGCTTCAGCGTGATTCGGAGGCGGCTCGCAAGGCTTTGGTGCAGGTGCACGGGACACAGGAGGCCATCTCGCAGCTGCAGCAGGAGCTGGCGGACGCCAAGCGCGAGGCGGCAGCGCGCTACGGTGGCGGCATCAGCCCCCAGGCGATCAAGCAGAAGCTCGGCTCGCTCAACACCGACGGTGTCTCTGGCCAGGACCTCCTCCAGCAACTCTCGACCACGGTCAACGAGCTCGCCGAGGAAGCGAAGGCAGCTCGCCCGCAGGTCGGGGCTGCCGCAGCAGCATGCGCCGCCGAGCCCGCTGAGCCCGCCGCTGGACAGCCAGCGGGGCCGCCTGGCGGCGGGGCGGCAGCAGCAGCGCCAGCAACAGCAGCCCCTGCAGCTGCTGAGGGCGCTGCGGGGCTCGATGCCTTCCTGGGCGACGAGGATCATGGTGGGCTTCTTGGCGGCTGTGGCGACGATGACGAGCAGCGCAAGCGGATCCTCGATGCCCTCGACATCCTGCGGGCAACGAAGAAACCACGGACTTCTGGGTAGCCGTGCTCGCGGGCGCCGGTGGGCGGCCCTCTCCATCAACGCGAATGCGTACAGCAGGTTCGATGGCATCCTCGGCTATGACGGGATTCGGAGCTGCGACCTCATCGCCGTTCAGGAGACACACCTGTCCGAGGAGCGGCGCAGGGAGGTTTCAGATAAGTTGGCTGGGCTGGGCTGGCATGCGATCGCCACGCTAGCCACTGAGGTCGCAGTTGGGCACGCTGGCCACGGAGGCCTTCTGCAGTTGGCGCCTCGGTCGTCTGGTCTTGGCGAGTTTGGGGCTGGGCAGCAGACGGTGCTCACGCCCGGTCGCGCGGCGGTCGCGCGCGCGACAGGCCCGTTCCCCGGGCGCCTTGCATGGTTCAACGTCTAAAGAAGGTTGGCGAGGGCCTCTCGGTGTACAACCTGGGCATCTTAGACGGCATCGCGATGGCGATTCGCGGCATCGGTAAGCCCTTCGTCGTGGCGGGGGGCTTCAACATGGAGCCTCATGAGCTCCAGTGCTCCGGCTTTCTCGAGCGAGTCGGCGGCAAGGTGGTATCTCCCAGCGAAGGTGCCATTCGACCGTCGGGCAAGGCCATCGACTACTTTGTCGTCTAACACGTGATCTCCGAGGCGCACCCGGAGGTTAAGCAGGGGTGGGATCTGTCACCGCACTACCCCGCCGAGCTCAGGTTCAACGCTAGCTCGGTCAACAGGTACATGGAGGTGATGTAGGGCGCCAAGAAGCTCCCTTACCCACTCCCGCGCGCGCTGCACGGAGGACCACGCGCACATGCGGGCAGCTGCGCGAGGCCGCATGGCGGAGGCGCCTTCGTTGGATTGTACGTGGCAGACCTTCATCCACTGCGCCGAGCGGCACTTGCTGGACGCCATCGGTCTCAAACACGCGAACCATGAGCATGCTGGGCGCGAGTGGCGCCCGAGGCTGGCTGCGGCCAAGGTGCTCAAGCCCTCGGCCCCCAGGCCCCCGAGGATAACGGCCACCACCTCCTGGAACAAGAGCGTGGCCATCGCACTCGAGGATGCTGCGCAGATCGACCTCGTGCTGAAGAGGCAAAGCGCGCCGAAGGCGCTCGATCGCATGCGCGGCGCTCAGCCCGACTTTCGGGCCGACTCCAGGCAAGAGACTACGCAGGCTCACATCGCTTTGTTGGGCTTTGCGCGGGCGGCTAAGTTCATGGACGTGCCCCAGCTGCAGGCGGCGAGCTACATCGCCCACACCATGGCCGACAGGCTCGTGCAGCGGGGCGCGGAGAAGGCCAAGGCGGGGTCCGCAGACTGGGTTGCCGAAAGGTACGGGGGCCCTTCACTCCGGGACCAAACCTCCTCAGGGTTGGCAAGCGCGGCCCTCGGAGGCCCCTGGTGGGGTGCCTAAGACGCTCTCTGAGACGGTCCGAGCCCTGGCGAAGGAGTGGTCGGGCCACTGGGGACTTGCCCCCCCCCCCCCCCCAGCCGCTGGGCAGCGAGCTCTCCGACGCGCCGCTCGACTGGCCAGCCGATCTTGGCGAGTGCCCTGCTCGGCCTTCGGTGAGCGAGATCAGGGCCGTCACCGCCTCCTTCAGGGGCTCGAGCGGCTCCTCGTTCGACGCTCTGCGGCCTCGCGAGCTGGGCGTGCTGGACGACGCGGGCATCGAGGCGCTCATCGAATTGCTGATGGCCATAGAGTTGAAAAGCCACTCTTTCGTCACGAAGCTGGCCTTCACCCCCAAGGCTGACGGAAGTCTTCGGCCCATCGCTTTTCTTGGGGCGGTGGTCAGGGCCCACGGCAGGCCCCGTAGGCCTTGCGAAGAAGTGGGAGTCCCTGCATGATAGGCCCTATTGGTGGGCTAGTTCTGGCAAGAGTTGCGACAGGGCTGTTTGGCAGCAGCAGGCGCGCGCAGAATGGGCCCAGATGATGGGCGGGCCCCACGGGGGCCAGGACTGGGCCTCGGCGACGGCCACGATGAACATGTGAAAGTCCTTCGAGCAGATCATGCACGGCAACCTTTTGCAGGCGTGCGTCAAGCACGACTTTCCTCTGTGGCTGGCCAAGCAGCAGATCTCGCTCTACCGCCTCCCCAGGGTCGTCAGTTTGGAGGCGCGCTGCTCAGACGAGCTCCTGGCTACGCAGACGGCGTTGGCGGGCGACGCCTTCGCCGCCACCTCCATGAAGGTCATACTCCTTTCTCCGCTTGATGATATGAGGGCCGCCTGCCCGTCTGTGGTTCCTGTGGCGGTCTTCGACGATGCGGCGCTGCAGCGTTTGGGGGGGGCACAAGCGAGTGGCCAGAGACCTCACCATGACGGCCAAGGCAGCGGTCAAGGGGCTCGCGGATGTGCACCTGACCGTTGCAGTCAAGAAGTCGAGGGCCCTGGCTAGCTGCAAGGGCCTCAGGACCACGCTCCAGAAGCATCTGGGCCCCACCACGGGTGCGATTGGGGTCAGAGCGGTGCGCAACTTAGGCATCGACTACACGGAGGGCGGCAGGCACTCGAGCGCCATCTGGAGGCAGCGCATCGCGCAGAATCGTCTTCGCCTTCCTCGCATTCGAAGACTGCTGGGACTTCGCCGAGGCAGAGCGGCAGCGGCCAAGATCGTCTCGACGGGGGTCGCTCCTAGCTTGTTCTACGGCATCAACTGCACGGGGCTCAACAACACGGAGCTGCAGCAGGCGCGCAGCATCGTTCGGCACGCGATCGAGCCGAGGCCTCACTAGAAGTCGCTCACGGCGTGCTTGCTGGCGGGCGGGTCGCCCACCATCGGCCCGATCTTTGCAGCGACGCTGGCTCCCTGCTTTGCCTTGGCGCGCGCGGTCTGGGAGAAGTGGTCGCCGCTCGCGCAGCTCCAGCCGGCCTTCCAGTGGGCGGCGAGCTCGACGATGCGCTGGGCTGATGTCCGAGGGCCGCAGGGTGCAGTGGCCATGTCGCTTCGGAGGGTCGGCTACGACCCGAAGGCGCTCGACTGCATCGTCAGGCCGAATGGCACCGTCATTAACATGCCGGAGGTCTCGCCGTGGTACGCGAAGCAATACGTCACGCAGGACGTCAGGAACTGGCAGCTGCAGCACTTGGCCGACGGCACCCATGCTGATGTCCGTCATGGGGCGTTCGTCTCTCAGCTGAGGAGATGGTTCGCCCGGGGCGTGGGCAATTCGAGCCTGGCCAGACTGGGGGCCTCTCACCAGCAGTCAGCGAGGCTACGCGCGCTCGGTCTTCGTGCAAGGCCAGTGGCCCTTCAGCCGGCGGCACTCGGATACCCCACGGATCTCTCGCACACCGTGCTGCCAACTGCATCCTAGCCAGCCTGGCACCCTCTGGCACAGGCACACTGCCTGCCAGGACAGCTGGCCTAGCTTCTCGCTCCCCGCGGATATCAGCAAGCTGGCGCCGTTCGCCAGCAGCGTGACCATCACCACGCTCATCGAGACGCTGATTTTGCCCGAGCCGCTCCACACGTGGCGGCCGCCTGGCGACGACCTCTTAGCTCACGTGCAGTGGCTCGAGGGCGGCGGCGGTTTCCCGTTCTCCAACACCACTGTCTATTCCGACGGTGCGGTGTACGAGGCCGGGAGTTCGCTGGCGGCGGCGGCCTGCGGCTTGGCGCAGCTGCCAGACGGTGGCGACGACTGGGACCCTGGCCCCAAGGCGGCCATCAAGGCCCTGGGGGCACCTCTTCCTGGGCCCTTGCAGTCCATCGAAGGGGCCGAGCTGTTGGGGTGCCTCGTTCTGCTTCGACACAGCCTGCCACCGATAACTGCGGCGTTTGACGCATCGTACGTCACCAAAGGCCTGACGGAGAGAGGCGAGGCTGACGCCACCAAGGCGACCTCCGCCTGGGGGTGCGTTTGGAGGCGCGTCTGGGCGGCCCTTGACGACTTCGGAGACATTGGGCCCCAGGCGCTCACAATCAAGAAGGTAAAGGCTCACGCCACTGTGGCCATGGTACGGAACGGTGCCTTCTCAGCCCGCGACTGGAGAGGCGACCGGGAGGCCGACCGTGCAGCGAAGGAGGTTGCTGCTGCCGTGCGGGCGCCGCTGGAGCTCCACGAGGCGTGGCAGCGGCGCTCGCTCACGCTCGACGGAGTCGTGCACTGGGTCGCGCGCGCGGGTAGTGAGGCCGCCGACCTGAAGCTGGACGCCGACCCGAGCTGCAAGCCAAACCACAAGGGCCCGCCGCTCAGCGTCACCAGGCACGACCCGATCAAGGTGGCAGGAGGTGGAGTCCACTGCAGAGTCTGCCTCAAGAAGGCGTACACGGATTTGAGCATCAAGCGGCTGCTGGAGGGCCCGTGCGTCGGCAAGCCGTTCGCGCCTGTGGCGAGCGGGGCGAGGCACAGGCCCGCGGTCTCTGCGCTGGCCTCTGCTGGCGCAGCGTCGGTGGCGGTCGCGGTGGCCCGCAGGCTCGCGCAGGAGGAGCAGGACGGTCCGCCGCCTTCCCCGAGGGGCTCTGCGGCTGCCCCCTCGCAGACCGTTGCTGAGGCCCCAGCGCCGCGCTGCGACGGCATGCAGGTCGACTCCCCTGCAGCCGCGAGCGTGCCGCCAGCCGTGGGCCCGAGTGCGTTGCGGCGCCCAGCGGCGGCTGCGGGCAGCAGCAGCAGCAGCAGCAGCAGCAGCAGCGGACAGGACGTTTCTCCTGGCGCCGCCCTCATGCGAGCGGTGGCCGCGGCCCGCGAGGCTCGCAGCCGTGAGGCGGTGGCCGAGGGGCGCCAGGACGACATGCCGGTGGACGCGGAGCCTGCAGGGTCAGGCAGCAGGGAGGCAGACGGCGCTGGGCATCTGCTGCTGAGCATCAGCGGCTACCGCGTGTGCACCCGATGCAAGGCCTACGCCAAAGAGGTCAAAGGGAAGCACCGTTCGCTCGGCAAGACGTGCGACGTCGTCACGGGCAATGCGCAGAGGCAGCGCAACATGAAGATCGAGAATATCAAGGCAGGGTTGGACCCCAAGACGGGGAAGCGCCTGGCCGAGTGAGGGGAGCGCCTTCGGTGGTCTGGGCCTTTGGGGCTCGGCACGGGCTGGTTGGTGGCTCGCCTGGCCGCCTCAGCTGACGGCGCATACCCTTTGGCGCGGCAGAGGCGACTGCGGTCGAGGCCGCCGTTTTGCGGCCTCTCGGCCCGCCCCTCTAGGGCGGTGCGCCCCCCTGCCCGCCTGCGTACGGCTCGTGCAGCGCGAGCTGTGCTGGTCATTTAAAAAAGGAGCACGAATCCTTGACGTTATACGTATGTTTCTATAGATTGTCCTTCTCCTGTGAACACAATCCTGAATGTTTTACTTATATTCCTATATGTTGGGCCTCTCCTGGGGCACGAGTCCTTGGTGATGTACGTGTGTTCCTATAGATTGTCCTTCTCCTGTGGCTCCAATCCGCAATGTTTGATGCACGTCGGTTGCTATAGATTGGGCCTCTCCTGGGGCACGAAGCCTCCCTGGGAGGTCCCAGGAGGCCCCAGGAGGCCCCAAGAGGTTCCTGGAGGCCCCAGGACCCCCCTGTAGGTTTCAGGAGGCCCCAGGAGGCCCCAGGCTCATGCGCAGAGACGCGCTCGTACTACTGAGGCTCATTCACACTCCAGCTCATTCGCAATTAGATTCATGACCAGACCGTCACAACTGAAGCCCGTTTTTATTCGAAAGCTCTTGCGCCTAGACATTTACGGCGGACAGGTCCCTGCGAATAGATGCACATATGGGGAGCTCCACGCAGTGAATAATTTCTTGGACGCCGCCGACTTCTCCTCCTTCTCCTTCTCATCCCCTCTCCTCCTCATACCCAGACTTACTCATGCACAGACTGACTCACACTCAGACTTACTCATACCCTGACTTCCTCACACACACACACAATTACTCATACTCAGACCTACTCATACTCAGACCTACTCCTACTCAGACTTACTCATGCTGAGACTCACGCACGCCCCGTTCGCGGCCGTTTTGTGGTGATGCCTCAAGCGGTTTGCCCGTTTTCTGTCCCAACATCCTTCGCTTTCGGAGCAGATTTGGAGGATGTCTCGAGCGAGGCGCTCATTTTCACGTCCCCAAGGGGAGACACGGTCCCGTTCGCGGCCGTTTTGTGGGGATGTCTCAAGCGGTTTGCCCGCTTTCTGTCCCAACATCCTTCGCTTGGAGAGCAGATTGTGAGGATGTCTCAGGCGGGGTCAGCACACCTAAGGGGAGCCGCCGAGGGATCTGACACGGTCCTGTTCGCGGCCGTTTTGTGGGGATGTCTCAAGCAGTTGGCTTGTCTTCTGTCCCAACATCCTTCGCTTTCGGAGCAGATGTGGAGGATGTCTCGAGCGAGGCGCTGGTTTCAGCTACATAAGCATATGTTCACCATAGCACTACCCTACAATATGAGATGCGCATACGGCTCATATGGCTAGACGCTCATTTTTTAATATCCCAACTACAATATCACCTCTAAAGGATGCACAAATGGGGGGCTCCAAGCAGTGAGTAATTTTCCCTCCTGAGTTAACTCACTGACTGGGGCCCGTGCCGGATTGCATGATCATGCTCACGCATCGCCTGCAGCCAGGGGAGCGCAGGGCCCTCCTTGCTTCACCCTGCCTCGGGCCCTCTTCGCAGATCTCGAGGCTCGAACGCCCCCCTCCTGTTCCCCTCCCCCAGAGGCCTCCCAAATGGGGTCCAAGTAGATGGACTCGGAGGATCGCGCCGCATCGCCAATGCGTCGGCGACGTCGGCGTGGAGAAAATCGGGCTTCAAATCGAGCTGCATCGCCGATGCATCAGTGGTGCGGCGCGATCCTCCGACCACCAAAAACAATGCTTTCTCAGGATTGAAATGAAAAGTGCGGTGGCTGCGACGCGCGCCGCTCGAGGAGGCTCACGGGCCAAAGTGCTCACAACTCGGGTGCACGCTGCGCTGATGCTTCCCCTCACCATGCACGGCTGCCAAACCACCGGTTGCTGATTGCATGCTTCGCAGGCCTGGCGAGCCGCCCTGGGGCGCGCCGGTGCTGGGAGGCTGGTCTCTTGAATTCGAAGAAAAACGGCACCCTCACAGGAGGAGGAGGAGGAGGAGAAGGAGAAGGAGAAGGAGGAGGAGGAGGAGGAGGAGGAGGAGGAGGAGGAGGAGAGGGAAGAGGAGGAGGAGGAGGAGCCACGTGTGCCGATACAGCACTCGAAGGACCCCATCTGGGAGGACCAGAGCCCCGCCGCTCGGGAGGCCGCCGGGGGGCCAGGCGGCGGGCTGCGCGGGGCCAGGCTCGGGTCGGGCATGTCCCCCTACAGGCGGAATTTTGGAAGAACAAAAAAATACTCACTGTGTGGAGCTCCCTATATGTGCATCTCATGTTTTATGGCATGCCATAGTGAGCGTCTGTTCATGATCGTCCTGACCCCTGGCGGCTCCCCTTAGAGGTGCTGAAACCAGTGCCCCGCCTGAGACATCCTCACAATCTGCTCTGAAAGCAAAAGATGTTGGGCATGAAAACGAGCAAACCGCCTGAGATCCCCACAAACTGGCCGCGAACGGGCCCGTGAGAACACCCCGGCTGCCCTTAGGGGTGCTGAAACCAGCGACCCGCCTGAGACATCCTCACAATCTGCTCTGAAAGCAAAGGATGTTGGGCATGAAAACGAGCAAACCACCTGAGACATCCCCACAAACTGGCCGCGAACGGGCCCGTGAGAACACCCCTGGCGGCTCCCCTCAGGGATGCTGAAACCAGCGCCCCGCCTGAGACATCCTCACAATCTGCTCCCCCACAAACTGGCCGCGAACGCGACCGTGAGAACACCCCTGGCGGCTCCCCTTAGGGGTGCTGAAACCAGTGCCCCGCCTGAGACATCCTCACAATCTGCTCTGAAAGCAAAGGATGTTGGGCATGAAAATGGGCAAACCGCCTGAGACATCCCCACAAACTGGCCGCGAACGGGCCTGTGAGAACACCCCTAGCGGCTCCCCTTGGGTGTGCTGAAACCAGTGCCCCGCCTGAGACATCCTCACAATCTGCTCTGAGAGCAAAGGATGTTGGACATAAAAACGAGCAAACCGCCTGAGACATCCCCACAAACTGGCAGCGAACGGGCCCGTGAGAACACCCCTGGCGGCTCCCCTTAGGGGTGCTGAAGCCAGCGCCCCGCCTGAGACATTCTCAAAATCTCCCGTGTGTTGAGTAACTCAGACTATGAGAAGGTCTGAGTATGTGTAGGTCTGAGTATGAGTAAGTCTGTATATGAGTACGTCTGGATATGAGTATGTCTGAGTATGAGTAAGTCTGTGTATGAGTACGTCTGGGTATGTGTACGTCTGGTATGAGTAAGTCTGAGTATGAGTAGGTCTGAGTATGAGTAAGTCTGAGTATGAGTAAGTTTGTGTATGAGTAAGTCTGGGTATGAGTAAGTCTGAGTATGGGTAAATCTGTGTATGAGTACGTCTGGGTATGAGAAGTCTGAGTATGAGTAAGTCTGTGCATGAGTAAGTCTGTGTCCTGGGTGTGTTCTTGTTCTCTGGAGTCGGCGGCGTCCAAGAAATAACAAGAACCACATCTTAGGATATGGGGAAAAATGGTCAACCAAAAATCAAGAATAACCAACAAATGCTCAAAAGATCGTCCCCTGATTATGTTTTTGCTATTGTTGATTTCTCCTCCTGTATCACTGCACCGACCTTGCAGAAGTGCTGCAGCGGACTTTTGCGTGGACTTCTGTCGAGGCAAACCCCCGAAACGGCGAGTGAAAAACGAAATGATTGTGGCGTGGATGTTTGCTGTAGTCTTCATTCCTGGCCCAAAAAAATCCGCACGGAATTCACCTCGAAATCCGGAACGAATTTCTCCAGGACACTCCGGGCCCATCCTTTCGTTTTCAAAACGAAATCCGCTCAGCGATGTTGGCGCCATAACCTGTAGAGGGACGTGCCCGATTTGTTAGGCCAGGCCGGCGGGCGCACCGACTTCAGGTTCTGCCACTCGAGCAGCCCGGGCCCGCACGCGGGGCTGTCATAGAGCGCGGGCAGGATGTTGTACACGTAGGGAATCATGATGTCCTGGGCTGAGGGGCAACGATAGGGTGATAGGCAAAGGGGGGGATGCATCGACCTGGAATCGGCGATACATCGCCGATAGATCGGCGATGGGGCCCCGATAGCGAATCCGCACCTCCCTGGGCGGGGTGGGGCTATCGGGCCCCCATCGGCGATCAATGGGCAATGGTATCATGATGTCCTGTCGGGTGTTGCTAGAAGTGCCCCTGGCCCAAGGTGCCCCCAGGATTCCCAAGGAGGCACCCACGGCCTCCACAGCACCCCTCACGAGGCCCAGGAGGCCCGAGGGGCTCCAGAATGAAGCGAAAAGATGGGGGCACCTTGGGCCAGGTGCGCCTTTAGCAACCCCCGATCCTGGGCGAGGGGCGAGCGAACGAGCGAGGCGCCAGTGCAGGCTCGTGCGGCGAGGCGCGCGTGCCTGTGCCCGCGTGGGCAGGGCGCGCGAGGCCGTGAGCCCCTGACAGCCACGCAGAGCTCCGACGCGGCCAAACGCCGACAATGGAAAGTACGATGGATGGGAAAGTACGATGGAGAGTACGATGAGAAAGTACGATGGAAAGCACGACAATGGAAAGTACGATGGGAAGTACACTGGGCAGCGATGAGGGAGGGATGATGTGGCATCCTTCGGCGGCGCGCACAAGTGGGGGCAGGGGGAGGAAAGGCCTCTTAGACGGAGGCTGCTTCTCAGAAGGCGCCGGCCCTACATCTGCAGACGAGGCCCGCGCCTTCCAAGAAGCAGGGGCGCTTCCAAGAAGCCTTCTCCCCACCCCCGTACCACCCTCTGCGCGTGGCTGGGATGTGGTCTACTTCACTACCTACCAGACCACCCCAACCCAACCCGAAGACACGAACTTGACTCGAGCTTCGGGTTGGGAGGGGTACGGGGTCCACGTGTTTTTTCAGTGTTCCCCGACCCCCCCCCCACTGGAGATGGAGGGCAGATTGAGGCCTTCGGGCTGGGTTGGGGTGGTTTGGTGGGTGGTGGAATACTTCTGCTGGGCCGAACGTCCTGGGGGAGGGGGGCGAAGGAGGGGCCCCGAGATCCCGGCGCCAGACCCGGGCGTCCTCCCCCAAGCCTCGGGCCCTGGAGCCCTCACGGGGCGCTGCGGCGTCGGGGGCCGTGGTCGTGATCTCTTCCGGCGGCGCGCTCTGTAGAGGAGCATCGTCCAACCGATAGCCGTCTCCCCAGCGGCGCAACCTGGGCCCCGCTGGCCGATTTGCCCCCCTGGATGGGGATATGGGTCGTCCTCTTCGGGCTCCGAGGGGTGCATCCCCGACTGGGGTGGTAACTTGGTGGGGGTCTCGAGGGGGATGGGGATGGGGATGGACCGGTTGGGCGCGTTCCTCCTCCTCCTCCTCCTCCTCCTCCTCCTCCTCATCCTCATCCTCATCCTCATCCTCATCCTCATCCTCATCCTCATCCTGATCCTCATCCTCATCCTCATCCTCATCCTCATCCTCATCCTCATCATCATCATCATCTCATCATCATCATCATCATCATCCTCATCCTCATCCTCATCCTCATCATCATCATCATCATCATCATCATCATCATCATCATCATCATCATCATCATCATCATCATCATCATCATCATCATCATCACCATCGGTTGAACGAGACCGACAGGCAGCACAAAAACTCATGGTGCATCGCTGCCCGAGACCGTGTGGCCAGAGAGCGCCCCCGCCACGGAGCGCAGACTGTGCGACTTCCGAGAGCGCGCGCGTCGCCCGCCCCTCTGGGGGCGACGCACGCATGACATTAGCATCCGGTCGGGCGTGTCCCCCTGCAGGGGGATTTTAGACGACAACTTCAAAATAGTCGAACAGCATTACAAAGAAATGTTCAAAAATGGTCAAACTCGTCCCCAGACCATTGTTTGCCTATTTACCTAACAGCGAAGACTAATAGGTTTCTAGTGGTGTCCAAAGAGAGCATCTTGACTCCCCAGGGGGGTCTGTGCGGGTGCCGGGGAAAACCGCGGGCGGGCGTTTCGCCTGAGACTTCCTTACATGTTGTGCTGGAATGGTGCTCTCGCCTAAGCCCCGGCCATATTTTGCTTCAGAATCGCGCTCTCTCCTGAGACTTCCTTACATTTAATGCTGGAATCGTGCTCTCGCCTGGGACCCCGCCACATTTTGCTTCAGAATCGCAGCAGGCTGATGCTGAGGCAGGCTGAGGCTGAGGCTGATGCAGGCTGAGGCTGAGGCAGGCTGAGGCCGCAGGACTGTGCGGGAGCGCAGCAAACTGAGGCTGAGGCAGGCTGAGGCTAAGGCTGAGGCTGAGGCTGATGCAGGCTGAGGCTGAGGCTGAGGCATGCAGGCTGAGGCTGGTGCAGGCTGAGGCCGCAGGACTATGCGGGAGCGCAGCAGGCTGAGGCTGAGGCAGGCTGAGGCCGAGGCTGAGGCTGATGCAGGCTGAGGCCGAGGCAGGCTGAGGCCGCAGGACTATGCGGGAGCGCAGCAGGCTGAGGCTGAGGCAGGCTGAGGCTGAGGCTGAGGCTGATGCAGGCTGAGGCTGAGGCAGGCTGAGGCCGCAGGACTATGCGGGAGCGCAGCAGGCTGAGGCTGAGGCAGGCTGAGGCTGAGGCTGAGGCTGAGGCTGAGGCTGAGGCTGAGGCTGATGCAGGCTGAGGCTGAGGCTGAGGCTGAGGCCGCAGGACTATGCGGGAGCGCAGGAGGCTGAGGCTGAGGCTGAGGCTGAGGCTGAGGCTGAGGCTGAGGCCGCAGGACTATGCGGGAGCGCAGCAGGCTGAGGCTGAGGCAGGCTGAGGCTGATGCAGGCTAAGGCTGAGGCTGCTGCATGAGGCCGCAGGACTATGCGGGAGCGCAGCAGACTGAGGCTGAGGCAGGCTGAGGCTGAGGCTGAGGCTGATGCAGGCTGAGGCTGAGGCAGGCTGAGGCCGAGGCAAGCTGAGGCTGAGGCCGCAGGACTATGCGGGAGCGCAGCAGGCTGAGGCTGAGGCAGGCTGAGGCCGAGGCTAAGGCTGATGCAGGCTGAGGCTGAGGCAGGCTGAGGCCGCAGGATTATGCGGGAGCGCAGCAGGCTGAGGCCGAGGCTGAGGCTGAGGCTGAGGCTGAGGCTGATGCAGGCTGAGGCTGAGGCAGGCTGAGGCCGCAGGACTATGCGGGAGCGCAGCAGGCTGAGGCTGAGGCAGGCTGAGGCTGAGGCTGAGGCTGATGCAGGTTGAGGCTGAGGCAGGCTGAGGCTGAGGCCGCAGGACTATGCGGGAGCGCAGCAGATTGAGGCTGAGGCAGGCTGAGGCTGAGGCTGAGGCTGATGCAGGCTGAGGCTGAGGCAGGCTGAGGCCGCAGGACTATGCGGGAGCGCAGCAGGCTGAGGCTGAGGCAGGCTGAGGCTGAGGCTGATGCAGGCTGAGGCTGAGGCAGGCTGAGGCCGCAGGACTATGCGGGAGCGCAGCAGGCTGAGGCTGAGGCAGGCTGAGGCTGAGGCTGATGCAGGCTGAGGCTGAGGCAGGCTGAGGCCGCAGGACTATGCGGGAGCGCAGCAGGCTGAGGCTGAGGCAGGCTGAGGCTGAGGCTGAGGCTGATGCAGGCTGAGGCTGAGGCAGGCTGAGACCGCAGGACTATGCGGGAGCGCAGCAGGCTGAGGCTGAGGCAGGCTGAGGCTGAGGCTGAGGCTGAGGCTGAGGATGAGGCTGAGGCAGGTTGAGGCCGCAGGACTATGCGGGAGCGCAGCAGGCTGAGGCCGAGGCAGGCTGAGGCTGAGGCTGAGGCTGATGCTGATGCAGGCTGAGGCTGAGGCAGGCTGAGGCCGCAGGACTATGCGGGAGCGCAGCAGGCTGAGGCTGAGGCAGGCTGAGGCTGAGGCTGAGGCTGGTGCAGGCTGAGGCAGAGGCAGGCTGAGGCTGAGGCCGAGGCTGAAGGCAGACTGAGGCTGAGGCTGAAGCAGGCTGAGGCTGAGGCTGAGGCTGAGGCAGGCTGAGGCTGAGACTGAGGCAGGTTGATGCTTAGACTGAGACAGGCTGATGCTGAGGCAGGCTGAGGCTGAGGCTGTGACTGCGACTGCCGTTGCCACTGCGACTGTCATCGCGAATGCGACTGCGACTGCGAGAACAGCAGAATTCTACAACTGGATTCTCATCTGAATCTTCAGGGGAATGCTTCCAGATATGCTTCTACACATCGCTGTTAAGTTGCTTTGCCGGGATAATTTTCATGATTCCCCCTGCAGAGGGACACGCCCGACTTAACATTAGCACGTTTGGGTGTCGCCGAAACCAGACCTCCTCTCGTCGCGAGGAAAACAAAAAAATACGAGTTGAGGTTTTGGGCCGTTTTCAACCTCTGGGGGGCCCTCACGGAGCCCTCGGTCCAATTCAAGAGGGACTGGGGCTGCAAAACCAGCCCGGGAAACCGGGAAGCAGTCTAGACCTCTGGGGTCCAGCGCGGTGAGAGAATTTACGCCGGCAGAGGTGTGGGAAGGGAGGGGAGGGAAGCATTTCAAGATCGAGGAACCCCTCACCAGACCAAGGATGAGAGGGCAATCTAGGAGTGGTTAGTTTTCCAAGCAGGAATCCCTAACCAGACGCGGGGGGGGCCTGCTGCTTCGGCCTGACAGCTTCACGTCCCCACACCAGATCTCCGACGTCGTAACTTTTTCGCAACCTTCAGGGGTGTAGACCACTTCAGCGAGGCCAGGTTGTTGTGCATCCCGAGCCGTTAGCGCAGATGGTTCGATACGCCGATCCCAAGCCACTAGTGGCATTCAACCTTGAACGGCCGCGCTGCAGTCACCGCTGCGTCGAGTAGGGTGAGACAAAGGAGCGAGAAGAGAGAAGAGGGAGGGGCAAAGGAAGAGGAGCGGGAGACCCATCGTCTTCCTCATCATCTCCCCCACACTATTCCTCCTCTTCCTCCTCCTCCGCCTCCTCCTCCTCCTGCTCCTCCTCCTCCTCCTCCTCTTCCTCCTTCTCGTCCTCCCACTCATCCTCCTCCCGTTCCTTCTCCCTATCCACGCCCTCCTGCTCTTGATATCTCTCCCATCCTCACCCTCCCATCCTGCCGTCCTGTTCCCCCTCCGTTGCCAACTCCTCCTCCTCCTCCTCCTCCTCCTCCTCCTCCTCCTCCTGATCATCATCATCATCATCATCAT
>CAUYUJ010018945.1:57500-62500 GCA_963575745.1 Prorocentrum cordatum
TTCCCGGTGCCCGAGAGCTGAGAGCACGGCGGGCGCTGTTCCACCGGGCGGAGGTGCTCCCTGAACTTGACGCCGTCTGACTGGCCAGCGCCAGCCAACACCTACCACATCAAATCTCATATGTTCAAAGCTTCTCTCTAGAGCCTGCGGCCCGGCGGCCGTCGTCAGCTGCATGCGCCCCAAGAGAGGCCCCTGGTAACCTGCGAAAATTGCAACCGCCGAGGGCCGGGGAAAACCATTATTATAGAAAACCAAACACGTGTTTGATAAACAACCACAACTGGAAAAAACTGCCGCGCATGAAATTGCCTGGGACATTGCTCAAATCGCGCCATCGCACACGTGCAACGGCGCAGTTTTATAAACGCAAGAACGCGTTTACAAAACACGCAAGCACTGTTTAATCAAAAATAAAAAAGGCCTCATAAAAACAAATCGTAAAACAGGAAACGTCGCAACTCGCAATCGTCGCCGTGGTGGGCGAGCTGACAAAGTCCGCGAGCGTTCTGAAAACAATGTAAAAATCAGCCTGGTGGGTGGGGGGGAGGAGGAGGAGAGAAGGAGGAGGAGGAGGAGAGGAGGAGGAGGAGGAGGAGGAGGCGAGGAGGAGAGAGAAGAAGGAGGAGGAGGAGGAGGAGGAGGAGGAGGACGGGGGGCCTTGGCTGCCTCGAGGTAAGGAATGGGCGACCTGGGGTCGACGCGTCCCGCCCTGGGCTTCTCTCCTCCGGCGTCGGTGCCCGCGGGCAGCGGGGCAGCGCCGGGGAGGCAGCGTCGAGGGCCTGCCGTCGGGGCCTCTGGGCGTCGTCGAAGATCCACCAGGCCCGCCCAGACCCAGGAATGAGGTGCAGGGTGAGAGATGAACCCCTCTCCAAGGGGAAGGAGGTGGGGAGGAGGAGGAGGAGGAGGAGGAGGAGGAGGAGGAGGAGGGGAAGGAGGAGGTTAGATGAAAAAACGCTATACACATAAACTTCTTGCGCTCCGCGCGGATTTCTTGGATTCGCGCATGGGCCCCCCTCCCTGGCGCGCTCCGCGCGCCAGGGGCGGCGCCGGAGGCGCCGCTGGGGGGCCCAGGCGCGGATCCGAGAGATCCGCGCGGAGCGCCAAATATTTATGTTTATGGCGGTTTTGCTTTCTTCGAGGCAATGCCAAGGGCATCGAAACGGACAGTGTCAACACAAATATGAACACGCGAGACATCGCTCCTGTGGCTCATCTCACTCTTCTGCCACACTTGTGATCGAAGAGTGCCACACCGAGCACAGCAGGCAAAGAGCCGCGAAAACAACTAGACGTTCGCAACCGTACTTAGAAAGTACTTCACGATGATGTCCTCAGAAGGGGGTCCATCATGAACGTTGCTCTACATGACACAACGCCCAAACTAATTGGCACGCAACCTCATCGATTTGGCAGTGTATCATACCAACAGTGTGACGTACACCTTATGCCCAATCTGCCACACACACCTGAGCGACCTTGCTGTGCAACTTGCTATTCACATAACGACTGCTCAGAACTGCAAAAACATGTTGAATGTCCTGAATAAGATAAGCGAGTCAAATCGGTGCAAATTACATGTGCCCTGAACACCTCAACAGCCCTTGATAAAGCTATGCAGGCCAACCACAGAAAGCATGCAGTAAACCAAGGCGGTCTCGTACACGAAAGACTCCATTGGCACGTGGTGACTTGGATGCAAGCACGACGGCATACATGCACGCGTCTTCCCTTCAGAACTGGCAGAATCGCTGGACTGCGTCATCTCATATCCCGCCAGCCATTTTGGAAAAGAAAAAAACGCTATAAACATCAATGTTTGGCGTTCCGCGCAGATTTCATCGTTCTGCGCTGGACCCCCCTCCTTGGCGCGCGGAGCACGCCAGGGGCGGCGCCGGAGGCGCCGCTGGGGGGCCCAACGCGGATCCAAGAAGTCCGCGCGGAACGCCAAAGTTTATGTTTATGGCGTTTTTTCTTCTTCGACATTTGGGCATAGGTGCTTTGAGAAGTGAGCTAATCCAACCTCCTTCTTCCTCTCGGAGGGGGGTTCATCTCACACCCTACGCCTTCTCCCTGGGTCTGGACAGGCCTGGTCGCGGGCCGTGGGAGGGTCAGAGACGGTACAAGGTGGCTCCAAGATGGCCCCAGGGAGCCCGAGATGGCCTCCAGGATCACACAGTATGGCTCAAGATGGCTCAAAATATCTCCCAGCATATCTCCAGGAGGCCTCGAGAACGCCCAAACAAAGTCGGCTCCAGGTGGCCACGCAGCCTCCCAAGGACCTCTCCGAGAAGGCAAAATCTGGCCAAAGCCCAACCGTGTGTGATGTCTCTCGCCGTTTCGTTTCCCGGGGGGGGGGGAGGGGGGGCTTAACGTGCTGCCCCCCCTTCCTTGAGCGATGGCCTCCATGATGGCCCCAAGAGTGTCCCCTAAAGCCCCCCGGAGGCGCTCAAGAGAGCCCCAAGAGGGCCCCGAGATAGCTCCAAGAGAACCCACCCAGAGGCCTCCAAAATGGCCCCTAGTAAGCTGCCAAAGATCCGCGAAGGCATTCATGGTTGACTCCTGGGCCTGCTCAGGCTGATCCCGATCTTCGGCTTGACGACTGCCCTCCCCCCCACCCACCAACCACTTTGTTCCACTGCGCGCTTCCACGCGTCCCTGGCCAATGCAACTTACCTGGGCATCGCTGGCGGATAGGGTGATGGGATACACGAAACGTCAAGAGCCCGCCACCGTGCACAATGCACGTCGAGGCGCGGAAGCATGCCAAGGGCTGTCTGGCAGTGCTTCTTTACTGTAATAAGGGACACACATTCCCTGGGCCGCATCTCCCTGCATGCACCGCCCTCCCTCCCTCCCGAGGCCACGATCCTTCGTAAAAACCATGGGACCGATCCTTCGTTAAAAACCAAATGGGTCTGCGTCACGGGCTTCCAAGACGGCCCACGCCGGCAGCCACGGACACCAAGATGGCTCAAGGTGCCTCGAAGACGGCCCTGGATGGCCACAAGGCGGCCGAACACAGCGTCTAGACGGCCAAAATGCCCCAAAGGGGGTCCTAAAGGGCCATAAGAGGACATCCAACTGGGTCCGAAGAGGCAAACATTAGTGATTCAATTCAGGTGTTTGAATGGTGTTCGCATTCTCGCATTTTCGGATTTCCGTCAGCTCAAGACGTCCCAAGAAACCTCCACAGTGGCCCCGATACAGCCCAAGAGGCCCCGAAGATGGTCCCAAGATGGCCCCGGAGGACCCCACGGTGTCCCAAGAGGCATCCAAGACGGCCCAAGCGGGCCTCCCATGGGACCCAAGACGGCCTTAGAATGCCCTTCGACGACCCAAAGCGGCGCCAAGACGACCCCACCGACGGCCCCCGAACAGCCACCATACGGCAAAGAGGGCCCCAAGACGACCCCAGAGAGCCCGAAAACGACCCAAAGAGGGCCACAAAAGACCCGCAAGATTGCCTCGCAGGCTGCCAAGACAGCCCCAAGACGGCCCAAACAAGTTCCATGAGAGCTCCTCGGATAGGGAAGACGAATTGTGCCACATGTGAAGGCCTTCCTCTCCCTCCTCCTCCTCCTCCTCCTACTCCTTCTCCTCTTCCTCCATCATCCTCCTCCTCCTCCTCCTCCTCCTCCTCCTCCTCCTCCACATCATCCATCATCATCATCATCATCATCATCATCATCATCATCATCATCATCATCATCATCATCATCATCATCATCACCATCATCATCCATCATCATCATCATCATCATCGTCATCATCATCATCACCACCATCACCACCACCACCACCATCACCACCACCACCACCACCACCATCATCATCATCATCATCATCATCATCATCATCCTCATCATCATCATCATCATCATCAACATCATCATCATCATCATCATCATCATCATCATCATCATCATTAGCAGCAGCAGCAGCAGCATCATCATAAGCATCATCATCATCAGCAGCATCAGCCATCATCACCATCATCACCATCATCAGCATCATCGTCATCATCATCAGCAGCATCATCATCATAATCAGCAGCATCAGCATCAGCATCAGCATCAGCATCAGCAGCAGCAGCATCATCATCATCATCATCATCATCATCATCATCATCATCCTGCTTCTCTTCCTCCTCATCTTCATATTCCACCTCATGCTGTTCCTCCTTCTCCTCGTCATCGTCGTCGTCATGGTCATCATCATCAGCATCATCAGCATAATCATCATCATCAGCATCATCATCAGCAGCATCAAGATCAGCATCATCAGCATCATCATCAGCATCATCAGCATCATCATCATCATCATCATCATCATCAGCATCATCATACCCATCGTAATCCTCATCATCCACAGCACGGCTCTCCCGAGCCTGGAGGCACGAGGTGACACACGCGACGGCCTCCCGTGCCCCCTCGAACCGTCTCCGCCGGAAATGTGGCGGGACTTGCCGCAGGCAGCTGGATACAAAGGTGATACCAATCAGTATGCGCCATTATTCCTGAAACTATCCAACAAGCAACCACAAATTGAATCTCTGCCAGCGTTGACTCCAAATAGATACGAGGACAGGAGGAGAACGAGAGGAGGATGGGAGGAGGACGAAAGGAGGACGGGAGCAGGACGGGAGGAGAACGGGAGGAGCAAACTCAAGCAAGCGGAAGCAAGCAAGCGCAAGCGAGCAATAATAAGCAAGCAAGAACCAGCAATCAAGTGCAAGCAAGCAAGGGCAAGCAAGAGCCAGCAAGCAAGAGCAAGCAAGCAAGCAAACGCTGGCATAGCCATAGGAATTAGGCGAGGGGGAATAGGAATTTGAGGGGGGCAACGGACCAATTAGTAGGGTTTGAATTAGAACCCCTATAGAGCAAGCCTATTTGGAGAATATTGCCACGCGCAGGTTCAATGATGGTGTGCCCTCCTGCTCCGTTTGGCGATCATGGCTGCAGTGAGGCTTCTCACGCTCCTCCTCCACATAATGGTCCTGA
>CAUYUJ010018945.1:67500-127500 GCA_963575745.1 Prorocentrum cordatum
CTCGAACTGGATCAGCCCCTTTATGAGCCCGTTGACGTGGCGGTTCAGAAGCCCGGTGAGCTTGGCGATCTGCTGGCTCTGCAGCTCTTCGCCTCGCCCGGGCGGGTGGCCCGACACGACACCGCTGGACAGCTTGCCTGGCGTACAAAGAACGGACGTCAGTTGTATATATACAGGTGTACATATACATATGCATATGCATATGCATACACATATACATGTACATGTCCACAAACATACACATACACCTACACATACACATGCACGTACATAAGCACATACACATATACATGTACATACAGATAAACATGTACATATGCGTACGCATACACATACAATTACACAGGCACCTATACATACAGATACACATATACATATACAGGTACATATATGCGTATGCATATATATATATATATATATATATATATATATACATACATACATACATACATACATACGTATACATATACATATACATATACATATACATATACATATACATATACATATATATACAAATACACCTACATATACACATACATATACACATACACATACATATATATACATATATATGTATATATGTATATATTTATATATATATATATATATACATATACATGGACCTATACATATGCATATACCTATACATATACATACACATATGCATAACCATATACATATACATATACATATACATGTACATATACATAAAGATATGTATAGACTTGTGCGTATACATATACACATCCCTGTATATGTACATATACGTATACATAAGCATATACGTATACATACACATAAACATAAAGATATACATAGACATATGCATATACATAGCCAGATACATATGCATATGCATATCCAGAAACATATGCATATACATTTGCACCGAAATAGACATGTACATCAACATGAACATATGCATATATAGGTGCTGTTGTATTTTTCTCGTGGAGACAATATCTGCTACAAGGTGCCACGCGTCGACGCGACTCGGCGCCAGTCGATCGAAACACAGAGCAAGTCGAGAGCCGTGCGACTAGGACGGACCCCGCTCAAGACATCCCGAATGAGACGGGCCAGGGAGGGGGGGGGCGAGAGAAGAGAGGCTTGAGCATAGATTATGGCAACAAGGAGACATCACCCGAAGCAATACCCCTCACCTCCCCGCGCAAGCACACACAGGTGCTGTTGCATTTTTCTCGTGGAGACAATATCTGCTACAAGGTGCTACGCGTCGACGCGACTCGGCGCCAGTCGATCGAAACACAAAACAAGTCGAGAGCCGTGCGACTAGGACGGCTCCCGCTCAAGACATCCCAAACCCGAAGAGGGCTACCCGAGCCCTGAAGGTTCCCAGGGACGGGCGGGACAGGGCACCAAAAAGCGAGACAAAGACGAGCCAAAAACACACAGCGCCGGCGGGGCAGAAGGCCGGCGTCAGCCAGACACTAGGGAGGCAACTCGATCACGCTCATGGGACAACAGCGTTTGGACCATGGCTTTACACAAGCTGGGGGGGTAAGAAGCTGCTATTGCCGTCCACTTCACACCAGATGGAGCAGCCCCTTCCAGTACGAAGTGTCTTCTACCAGTGCGACTGCACACCCCCGAGCCCCCTTTGCACCTTCGATCGAATTTCAGTGTATCGGACGCGTCAATAAAAAAGAATGCAAGATTTGTGCGTTTACGCCAACAACGTCCGAACTGACACTGGTCAAAAGTCCCAGTGTGGCCATGGAACCTTCTGAGGAGATCAATGAGCTCGGGGGTATGCCAAATTCTCGAATTCACGGGATGCTCTAGAATCGTTGGAACCTGACATTTACACAACACACGTAAAAGTTGTAGAGCACACCGAAAGATATTGTTGCCGCGCTCTAAGCGCTCACACTGACGCTTTGTCAACTCGTTAGCATCGAGACCCCGCGGCTGCTCTTTCGAACGGATAGGGCCGTCTTTGCCCCTGTCCGCCGCTCCACCCCAGGCATCGCACGGTGGGCCCATGACCGCGCCTATCACTTCCTTCCGTTTGACTGCCGCAGTCACACATTTGATCACTCTGGGCACCGTCAAGTCCTCGCTGGGCCCATGGGCCCGATCATACGCATGAGCATTGCAACCTTGCTGGACAGCGGCCCGCGCGACGCCACCAGTCCCCGCATAAAGGTCGAGGATGTAGCGACTCTTGAAATGCCCCGCCAATGGGGCGCCACGCCGTGCGGTCTGCCGGGGGGTACGTCCTCGAGCGCTGCTCCGCATGCCTCCAGCAGCTGGGATCTCCTGCCTGGGAGCAGCTCCCAGCTCCTCGCCAACCTGACGTCCTCGTCGTACCGCTGGACACTCATGATGCTTCCACCCTGTCCGCGACGCTGGGCCTCCGGCCCCGTCCGATGCTGCCCGAAGATGTCGATCGACGGTCCCACGTGCCGCCTCGGGTGCTGCACTATCGTCTCTGCGATGCTCGGCTCGTCCCGCGAAAAGTTCGGCTTCCGGGGACTCTGGAGACACGCGACGTCCGAACCACCTCGTCCTTCGGCCCATCGGCCATCACTCTCTGGACGGGCCTTATGAACCGCAAGAGCGGCGAGCCCCTCTCGATGCTGACGTCGCCGCGGGTAGTACTGCTCCGCTCGATCCGCTGTGAGAAGGAGAACAGCAGGCTCCAGGAAAGGGAGATGCCACCTGCAGGCGCAATCGTGCCACGCCTTGAGACTCATCAGCTTGCTCGGCCCCCAGCGGCTGCCGAGCGAGACCGACCGCAGGACCGAGGCCTGCAGAGGGAAAAGGCCAGCCAACATCCTGGCCACTCCAGCCCACACCGTCAGAGACCAGCTGCGCCAGCTGCGGCCGGGGGCCCCCTGCCGCCAGCCCCTCCGGCAGCGGCAGGCCTGGGGGAGCCCGCAGCGGCCAGCCCTCGAGAGCTCCGCCGTCGAAAACATCAGGCCTGCAAAGATCTAAATGCCCTCGCTGGCGCCCCGGCCCATGAAGAGGAGCAAACCGAGGCACTCCATTCGCATGCCGTCGACCAGCTCGCCGTGCACTCGCGGGCGCTCTCCCTCCGAAGAGTCGAAGCCCGCCGACCGGCTCCGGCATCGCCCCAGCACCTCCAGCGCCACCGAGCTCTCGCTGGGGGAGCGCTGGGCGCCCCTGGCCGCGGCCGTCAGGACGGTGATCACCTGCTCTCGTTCTCTCTGGCGGCCCGTGCGCTTCCGCGCTGCTCCCAGCGCGGCGCCAGGCCCTGGCCCCCCCTCGCCGCTGGTGCTGCTGCTCTCGCCGACGTCTGCCAGCCTGGGCGCGGGCTTCAGGCGATCCTCGTTGTCGGAGGGAGCCCTTCCGTGGCGCCTGCCACTCAGCCTGCCGCGCAGCGCCGGCTGGACGCCTGGTGGCCGCAAGGTGGCCTTCCTCTGGCTGGCCAGCGTCTCGAGCCCCAGCTGGCCCTCGCTCGGCCGAGCCTCCGACGACGGCAGCATCGCCTACCGCCTGCGGCGGCCCATCGACTCTCTGGCTCGTGAAATCTGGATGATCACAGAAAGTACGTGGTAAACATGGAGGAAAATGTCTACGTAACGGGAGAGGGGAGAGACAGAAGCAGCAGCAGCTACTTCACACAGGTTCGGGGATTGCGGGTATTTCGAAGTCTCCTTTAAATTGTTGCCTTTGGCACTCAAATATCATCCACTAACGTCTTACTGGCGATGCTATTCTCAAAAAACCTAGCACCCTTATCCGAGAAATTCAATTCGGAAGGGATCCAACGCACAGCCCCTAAGACATTCCTGGCCAAGCAGCGAGCCTGGAAGACGCGAATCTGAACGAGAAGCAGAAAGTTTGTGGCACGACTACGGCCGAAGGCGAGGGTGACCGACATACTGTCACACAACAAAAGCTGCCTCATATCACACACTCGCGAGCTAGTTTTGACCAGAGCACGAGCCTCCTTCACCAGAATTCCCTCAGAACGTTGCCACTTTTGCGCTCTCACCAGTCGCCGCAAAACTGACTTCAGATGATTAGCGGGCACCTCGGGAAAAGACTGGTCCACTTCCCAATATGACGCCTCCTCGGAAGCACCACTCTCCCCATCAAACCCTTCGGCGGCTGCGACTGCCCAGCTTCCGTCCGCCTTCCGACAGAAGCCCGCCGTCTCGAGGACGCTCTCTCGAGCCCGATGGGAGCCCACTCGGCGGAAGCGTTGGCGCTCAGAGGTGCGACCCACCTCGCGCGCGGCCTGAAAAGGCCAGAGCGCCTGCGCCACCGCGCACCCCTCAAGGCTGCTGTCGGTCTGGACCACCAGGTCGTTCCAGCTTCGGAGCCAGTCACTGAACATGAAGATCATTAGCGACCTGAAGGCCTGTAATTCGGAGCGGCACTCGCCCCACAGCGGCTCTGCCCGTCCTGAGGCGCGGCCCCGCCCCACGAAGGCATACACCAAATGGAAAACACTGAGCAGGCCTCGGCAGCACAAGGCGGCAAACGTGCAGCGCCCCAAGACGACCTCGAGCGCCCACGCGCTGGCCCGCCGGCGCCGCAGCAGCGCACCCAAAGCCTGGTATATGCTCCAGAATCGCTCGGGCGTAACGCGCGCCCGCAGCGCCGCACCGTCGAGCTCCGCGCCGAGCGCGACGATGCCGCCGCGCGAGCGCTCCGACTTGTGCAGCAGCAGCCCCTCGCGGTTGAAGCCCTCCTCCAGCTGCTCGAGCGCGTCGCCAACTGCGGCCTCACAGACACCTATCACTCCGAGGTTGTCTACATACACACAGTGGCTAAGCGCGTCGCATTCCTCCCCCAGGGCAGGTCTCACCACCAGCGGCGGTCCGCGATCGCGCAGAGGGGATCCAGGCAGAGAGGGTGTCACCTTGGTCGCGGTGGTCTCGTTGATCATCTGAGCGATCCATAGGCTCCAGGTGAAGCCCATGGGGAGCACATCCCAGCACGGCGTTACTGCCTCCGCGCGGCCAAGAACACGCCCGTTAACCTCCGCGCCCGCCGCGCCCATCACGTGAGCCGGCGCAGGAGGGAGGCAGAAATAGTCCGACAGCCAAGCCGGCACGCGCAACCTGTGGAAACAGTTCGAGACGTCCGAGAGGCCGATCGAGAGGCAGAAGTCCTCCAACAACTTTGCGGCCTGTTCGGACCCCAGCGGCGCGCTAGCGGGCAGCTCCACCTCTATTCTCGACAGGCCCTCCGAACTCAGGAGCGACACCCCGGGCGGCGCCTGAAAGCACTCATTGGCCCGCCTGGCGTCGACGATCAACCTCTGGGCTGCACCGCCATCCTTCTCCACCGCGAAGAGACCCACATTGCACTTCGGGGAACTGGCCCAAGTAATGATGCCAATGTCCGCCAAACGGGAGGAGAGGAGCCGATGATATTCTTTCTGATTAAAACGTAGCTTGGGATCGAAGTAGGGGACCGTCTCGTATTTCTCAACGGGCGGCGCCAGCATGCGCTCGTGATAGTCCACCAGAAATCCGATAACCTCTGAGGGCGCCACGCCCGTGATCAGTGGACACCCTCGGACAGAGCCAGGGAGGCTCAGGAGGTCGAGCTTGAAGGACGTGACCCTTGTCGGACACCCCGCAGCCTGATATGGGGAATGTCCTTGAAGCAACTTCTTGAGTGCCGCCTCGTCGCTGTGAGGCGGAGGGCGCGGGTACCAGCTATCAACCAACTCACGCACCCTCCGCTGGGCGTCCGCCTGCATGTCATCGGGCAGGCCGTCCGGGCCGCGATTCGCCCACAAAAACTCCTTCCAGCCTGCCATCCAGTTCAGTGCTTTCAGCGCGTCGTTCACCATCACAAGGCGATCACTGCCGCGCCCCCGGCGCACCGAATCCAACGGCACCAGAGGGAGCGGAAAGAGGCTTCGCTGCCCCCGCGAGGCCGCCAGTCTGGGGCGGCCGCCAGCCCCAGGGTCGGGGGACCCCCTGGCCGGCGGAGCCGTCATGGGCCCCAGGGGGTGTCGACACCGCGGCTTCGGCCTCTGCTGCCGTCACCGCGTCCGCGACCACCCCCGCCTCCCGTGCCCTCGCTTACAGCGCTGCTGCCCACGCTGCCGCCGCCGCCGCCTGCGCCTGGGCCGCCTGCCAACCCGCGAGAGGGGGTTCCGCAGCGGGCCTGCAAGCCCTCGCAATCCTCGTGCAGCCTGCGTGCCACAGGGACCCACGTCACTGAGCCTGCAGCGACCTCGGTGGGCTGCACGTCAGCGTAGTACTTCGCCACCTCCCACGGCACGACGTGCGGATGAGCGTGAGCCGCCACGAAGCTTACCAGTCGCTCACGCCAAACTTCCAGCGCCGTCAGAGCACCCAGACTCACCTGGTCGCAGCCGTACGCCAGATACCCTTCCTCGCATATACAACGTGACACGTGGGCGGCACGATCCGTGGTGGCCAAACCCATCTCTCGAAGGTACTCATCGAGCCACAACCGCGAATCGCCGCCTACCTCGACAGGAAGATGCACCACTCTGGCGGACACGGTGTCGTCCGAATAGCCCTGGCAGCCATCGTCCTGGAAGTACTCATCGCCGTCTGACCCACCGATCCACCAAACGTCATCGCCGAGAAGATGGAGCAAACTGCTCTTGTGATCTACGCCGTCGCCGTCGTACTCCACGGCCCCGAACTGGCCGAAAACCAGCTCACTGTACCACTCCGCCTCCACGTCGAGCGGGAGGCGCGCCATGCCTAACCGCAGCGGATCGGCCTCGCACGCAACAGCGGCCCACCACGACGCCCAAGAGGTTGGTGAGCACGGGCGGTAGCAGCAGCCACACAGCCTGCTCCTCCGGCGACGGGCCCTGCAGCTCCACCTGCGGGCAGACGCAGGCCGGACAGGCTGGGCACTGGGGCACCACTGGGCACACCGCCTCCAGCCAGGCGGGCGAGCCCTCGGGATCGCCACCGCCCAGCACCGCGTCGGCGTCGGGCTGCGGCGGCGGGGGCGGCGGCCCGCCAACACCCAGCAGACCCTCGGGCAGCAGGCCGACCTCGGCGGCGCGCCAGCCAGCCCAGGCGAGGGCCACCGCGAGGACCGCGATCGGGGGCCGGCCGTCGGCAGGTCCCATGGGCGCCTCTGACGAGAGAAGAGAGGCTTGAGCATAGATTATGGCAACAAGGAGACATCACCCGAAGCAATACCCCTCACCTTCCCGTGCAAGCACACACAGACACGTACATGTACATATGCATATACATTTTTTCCTGCGCGAAGCCCGCCCGATCCGCTGACCCTCAAGAGGGCTATCATCCCGCGCCCACGCAACGAACGAAACAGGATACCTCGCATATCAGCTGGCAACATCGCCTCGCAGCGGGCGCCCTGCGCGGGCTGATGGCGGCAAAGCCTCGCAGCGGGCGCCATGCGCGAGCTGGTGGCAGAGAGGCTTCGACCCACGACGCTCCCAAGAGCATCAATGGAAAGTGCATCGTTTTAGCGTTAACGGAAACGGAAGACGGAAGAAAAGAAAAGGACCCGGGAAAACGGCGGGCGGCCGAAAAGGACCCAGGAGGACGGCGGGCGGACGAAGAAACGGAAGGCGCTCGAGAGCAGCCGAACTGCACAGGCAGTGAAACGCGAGGAACACGCAGGTATTAGGCTGCGCACAGGACTCACCCCAGTCCAGTACGAATAGCCACGTTGTGAGAATCCCATGGGGCCCAAACGGCCAACACTATAAAATCAAGCACAACGTCAAGAGAGGAGGCCCGGGAGGAGGAGGGAGGAGGGGAGGAAAGGAGGCGGAGGAAGTACTGGACTCTTCAACTCAGAAGCGTTCGTAATTAAAGTGAGCTTGCATTGGATCGTATTTCTGCTGGGCTCCCTGCGGAGCAGGTGGATGGCCGAAAGCCGCAATGGCGAGCAGACCGCTCCAACCAGCACCCCAGGCTTGCGCCCTAGCGCCGACATGCGCCACCAGACCCTCGGGGGCGGCCTCTCACCTCCCAGCCCAGAGCACACGCCCCGGCACCGCCGCTAGCCGGGCAGTAAAGCAGCAACGCAACACTTCACATAACATCAAAACATGCACAGTGCAACATAAACAACAAAGCGTGCGTAAGCATGCAACGTGCACCAAATACAAAAAACGCGTGCAATAAAGCGGGGGGGGGAAGGGAGGGGAGGAAAAGGGGAATGGAACGGCATCCGCTGCCGCACATGTGAATCCGGCACGCGCCGCTCAGCCTGCGGTCGGCGAGCGCCGTACGTCGACCCAGGGAATCCCCTGGGCCTTGCCGCCGCTCTGCACAAGTCATGCGCCCGAGCGTGGAGCATGCGAGCCCCTCGCGAAATTCCCACGCACTGAAATTTCGGACCAGAAATTTCGAGGACTTAAATCACGACCTGGCTCGTAGCGATCTTTCAGCAAGCAACAACGACGGGAGAGACCCCGCAGGGCACAAGGGCGAGCAGGGGGCCCTGCCGAGCCTCGGGAGGCGATCGCGCATGCCCCAACCTCCGCAAGCGGGGGCAGGGAACGCACCACCACCAGCCCGAAGCAGGGAATGGCCCCCCGAGGGGAGGAGGGGACGCCAGCGGCGGAGGAGGAGCGGGAAAGGGCGAGAGGAGCGGAAAAGACGTACGACGGACGACGACGAGCGACAGAAACGACAGCAGGAGGGATCGCATTTCCAAGTCATCGGGCAGCAACACGCGACGGCTGGGTTTGAATCGCCTGGAACGGAAAATAGCACCAGAATGTTCCGGGAGGCGCTCCCCGGAACGTTCTGAGCACAAAGCGGGGGAGGGAAAGAAGAGGAGGGGGAGGAGGGGAGGAGGGAGGAAGGAGAGGGGCGACTGCGCGCTTGCACCGAGCGCTCCGGCCTCGAAGTAGCCAGCCGACCTGGACAAAGAATACGGAAACACTATCGGCCACGCGGCCGGGACAACGAAACGGCCATCCGTGACAATTATTGCCCGGGCGCCGGGCCGGAAATGTGACTTAAGACCGGCTTTTTGTCCATTGGCACCGTGCCACAACAGGGAAGGGGAGAGGAGGAGAGGGGAGGCCAAGAGGGGAGGGCGAGGGCGACTACGTGCCGGCATTGGCGCCGGGTCTTCAGCCGCAAGCGGATCGACGGGGCCCTCTTGGAGAGATGGCTGGCTTCGCTCCCGGCGCCTTCGGAGGCTGACGGCCCCCGGGGAGACGCTTCCCCAGACCTCCCCCTGCGGCGGCGCCGGGCGCCTCGCAGGCAGCTCTCCCGGAGGCGTTGCGATTGGTCAGCTGGCATCTCGGACGTACTGGCTGCCATCAAACTGTCCAACAACTCGTCCCCGGGCCAGGATGACATCCCTTTCAGCGTCTGGCGTGCCATGGGGAGATTCGGCGCCGACGTGTTGCTGGCCGTGTCGAAACTGATTGAATCCGGGGACGCTGAAGCCGTATTCAACGAAGCCTACTCGGACGAGGTCGACGGCGAGGAGCACAATTTCAATTTATCCACGCTGGTTCGTTTGCCGAAAGAGGCAGTCGGGGAGGACCCTGATCTGGGCGCATATTTCACGGGTGCCGCCACAAGGCCGCTTTCGATTGTCAACAGCAACAACCGCCTCCTGACCAGCGCCATGAGGATCAAGTGGGAACGACAGCTGCAAGGATTTGTTCGCGGCCGCCAGCAAGGGTTTCTGAAGCACCGCTCTATTCTGCGCAATCTGCGTGAAGTGGATACCGCAATGCTGCTCACCGGTCTGGAGGGAGACGAGGGCGCGGCCGTGTTCCTGGATTTCGAGGCGGCGTTCCCGTCCATTGCCCACGAGTACACCGGGCGGGTGTTGCGATGGGCCGGGATCCCGGAGAACGCGCTCAACACTTTCTGGTTTTTCTACACCCAGAGCCGCTGCGTCCTGTCGCTCAAGGGCCATTCCTTCGAGGGCTTCCCGCTTCTGGCGGGAGTGCGGCAGGGCTGCCCGCTGTCGCCGCTGGTGTACGCACTTGTGGCGGAGGTACTTCTGGACAAGCTCGAATTGGATATAGACGACATCCTGGTGCGTGCATATGCGGACGGCACGGTCTTGATCCTGAAGCAGTTCTTGCAATCTCTCCCTCGATTGGAACGTTTCTTCGTGGAGTTCGGCGCCATTTCTGGGCTGCAATTGAATGTTGAATATGCGAAAGTCAGTCGTGGTTCCCTTGACTAGGGCGCCATTGGAACAGGATGTGGCGTCCTTCTTGGATCATGCGACAGCGTGGAAGACATGTCGGTTCAACATTCAGTTAAATACTTGGGGTTCGTCTTGGGGCCTGGCAAGGGCAGCAAAACCTGGCACAAGCCCTTAGCCAAGCTCCACAGGCGAGTTCACATGTGGCAAGACGTTCCGCTTGGACTGCACTGGCAGGCGCGGGTGTTCAACACGTTCATCCTGCCCACGCTCCTGTACGTGGCCCAATTAGAGCGGCCCGACGCGTTCGTGCAGGAGGAGGTGCAAGGGTTCCAGGTGACAGCTGCACCGTCCGCGCTTCTCCACTTGGCCTGCGGACCCACTGCCTGGGCTTCGCCGACAGATCTCTGGCTCCTGCGGGACGCTTACGGCGGGGCTTCGTCCTTCCACAACTTGGCGTGGATGGCCGCGTCTTCGCAGATGCGGGCCCTGCATTACAATAAGGGCATAATTAACCAGCGGCAGTTCAAGGAAGACTATGCTCAGCTACGTCAGGCGTGGGCCAGCGCGGATGCCTTGGATTGGATTGGTTGGTATTCGCGCAGCTTCCTGCTCCGGCTCCAAGATACGAACGACGACTTGCAGGGGCGCTTCGGCGACATGAACGACGTTCGGGCGGCCAGGCGGGCCTCCCCCGTCGCGCCGGCAGACGACGCGATGTGGCGCAAGCAATTCCAATCCACGTACTACGACTGCTACGTGGCGGACAACCTGGGCAACCCGGAAGGCCGCTTCCGGGAAAAGCTGGAGGTCTGGAATTTGGGGGATGCCGGCGTGCATGGGAATCTACCAGGTAATGCTCGCCAGCGGACGCCGCGCGTCCAAGCTTCCAGAGGGCACGCGAACCTGCTGGCCCTGCACCCGCTGGTCCCCCCGAGAGTCCACTGCGCGACTAGGGGATGCATCTGGAACCGCTGGACCACAGCAGCACGTTTCCAGCGCGGTCACCGGAGCCGATGCTTGCTCTGCGGGGTGGAGGGAATTGAGGACAGCATCAAGCACTACAGCCGTTGCTGGGTGGTGCGGAGGTTGATGGGAACCAGACTTCGCCTCAACGCTCAAGTCTTTTCGGGCATGCATGCGTGGATGCTCTGTTCGCCAGTCCTGGAGTCCGAGGAGGACCTGGCCTGCGTGGCCCTGTGCATCTACGCCGTCTATTAGGTCACCAACGCGCTGCGGCACGCCAGCTGCGAAACTCTCCGCACGGAGGAAGACAGATTCCAGGCGCTGGCGCACGCCGTCAAGGAGGGCGTCAAGGGCCACCCACGCGCGACCGCGATCCTGCGGCAACGATGGGCAGACGCTCCGCGGACGGCCATCCGACCGGGACAGGTCGGCACGGCGCGCGTCCGCCGTCTTCGCCAATGGCTGCAGGACCGCCAGAGACGCAGGGTGCGGCCAAGACTTGCCTGAGCCAGGGATCGCTGCCTCTTCCCAGTGTCTCGGCGCAAGAGGGCGTGACGTGACCGGCGCCACATATGCATGCACATATACATATACATATACATACACATATACATATACATATGCATATGTTTGTATATATATGCACACAAACATATACAAGTATATGTACATGTTCGTGTACATATACAACTACATATACCTATAAACATACACATTAACATATTCATGAACAGTTGCATATACATGTACATATGAATATACATATACATATACATGTAAATGCACATAAATATATCCACAAACATATGCATGTACGTAAACATATGACTTAACATATAGATACACATACACACGTACATATACATGTACATGTTCATATGCATATGCATCTACAAATACATATACATATACCTGTACATGGACACATCACATACATATTCATAAACAAATAGACACATACCTACGTGTACAAATGCAAAGCATAAATCGAACACGTGTACAGATACGTCTACCTTTGCATAGCCATATGCATATGCTTATACGCATACAAGTGTTTGTGCATAAATGTTACATATATATACACATACACAGACACGTAAGCATAAACATCTACATAAACCTACACGCATGCATGCATGTATATGCATATATAAAGAAATATATACATGTATACAGATGTATATACATATGTGCACATATCAATACATATATTTGTGTACATGCATACAGATAGCTACATATGTGTATATACGATGTACGGGTATGGGTATGTATGTGTATGTTGATGTGTGTGTAAGTGCACAGAATAGGTGTATGCATATCTGCGCGCCTGTGTTATGGGGATACATCAATATATGTAGACACACGTATGTGTATACAGGGATGTATAAACGTATGTATGCATGCACGCATGCATGTATGCAAACGTGCACCTATGTGAATACGTATGTATGTGTATATGTGTATGTATGTATGTATGCAGTCAGGCATGCATGTATGCATGTGTGTATGTGTGTATGCACGTGTGCTTGTATGCGCGTATGTATGTATGCATGTGTGCGTGTGTATGCATGTATGCATGTTTGCATGCGCGTATGTTCATGTATGTGTATGGGCATCTGTATTGTATGCATATGTATGTATGTGCATGTATGTACGTGTAAGATTGTGCGTGTATGTGTGTGGACGCATTTATTTATATGGATATGTATGTGTGTATGCAAGCATGCATGAATGCATGAATGTGGTTAAACATATTTGAGAGAGCGTGATCCACCGCCGCTTTACTGTGGAAAATTGCCAACCTTTTCCTCCGGAACCCGGGGGTCTCCCCCCCCCCACCCCCTCCGAAAATCCCCCCCCCCCTGCTGGAACCCCCTCCCCCCCCCCCCTCCCTCCCGGCAAAACCCCCCCTCCCCTAACCCCCCCCCCCCTCCCCCCTCGAAAACCGGGGGGGGTCACTACCGGTTCGAACCCCTCCCCCCCCCCCCCCCCCTCCGGATCCGGAAAACCGGGGGGGGTCACTACCGGTTGGAACCCCCCACCCCCCTCCCTCGAAAACCGGAGGGGGGTCACTACCGGTTCGACCCCCCCCCACGCACCGCCAGCAAACGACTCCCGGTCCCTACCACCGCTCGCATCACATCCCCCACTGTTGTTCCCAGCACCACTGTCCTCACCACCACTGTCCCCACTGGTTCCACCACCGTCCCTATTGTCCCCACCAGTGCCCCCACCACTGTCGCACTGTCCCCACTGTTCCCACAACTGTTCCCACCACGGTTCCACTCTCCCCACTGTCTCCACGGACCCAACCACTGCCTATCCCCACTGTCCCCACTGTCCCACTGACTCCTCCGCTGTCCCACTGAGCTGTCCCACTGTTCCCACCACTGTCCCCACTGTCCCCACCACTGTCCCCACTGTACCTCTGTCCCATTGTCCCACCGCCGTCCTCGCCACCGCCTTTACCAGTGTCCCCACCACCATTGTACCCTCCACTGTCCCAGTGTTTCCACCTCATTCCCACTGTCCCCACACCACTGTCCCCACCACCACCGTTCCCACCACTGTCCACTGTCCCCCCTGTTCCCACCATTGTCCCCACCACTGTCCCCACCACTACCGTCCCCACCACTGTCCCACTGTCCCCCCACTGTCCCCACCACTGTCCCGCTGTCCCCTCACCACTGTCCCCACCAACACCGTCCCCACCACTGTCCGCACCCCCACTCGGTTTTCGAGGGGGGGGGGGGGGTTCGAACCGGTAGTGACCCCCCCCCCTTTTCATGATGAGCTGGGGGGGGGGGAGGGGTTCGAACCGGTAGTGACCCCCCCCGGTTTTCCGGAGGGGAGGGGGGGGAGGGGTTCGAACCGGAGTGACCCCCCCCCGGTTTTCCGCCAGCAGCGGTAGAACACGCTCTTTCACATATTTCTATAGATGTGTACGCATACAGGTACATACATGTAAGTGTGAATGTATATAAATAGGTATGCGCGTATGGATTATTATGCGAGTATGTATGTGTGTATGGATGCATTTATGTATGCGTATGTATGCATGTATGTACGTATGTATGTATGTGTGTATGCATGTATGGAGATGTATGTTTATGTGTGTGCATGTGTATGTGTACATGCATAGGTATGTGTACGCATATGCATGGATGTACATGCATGTATGTGCGTGCATGAAAGTGCGGGCGCATGTATGTATGTGTATATATATGTATATATAGATATGTATGTAGGGATGAATGTATGCATGCATGCATGGATGAACGCTTGTAAGTATAATTGTATGCATGTATGTACGTATGTAGGTATATATGCATGTATGTGTGCATGTGTGTATATCTGTATGTGTGTATCGACATATGTATGCATGTATGTATGCATGCGTGTATGTATGCATGCATGCATGTATGTATGTATGATTGCGTGTATGTATGAATATATGTATGTATGTATGTATGTATGTCTGTCTGTCTGTCTGTCTGTCTGTCTGTATGTATGTATGTATGTATGTTTGTATGTATGTATGTATGTATGTATGTATGTGTTCGTATGTGTGCATGAATGTGTGAATTTTTGCATGAGAGAGCGCGCGCCCGTAGCACACTCCCCCTCCCTCCCTCCCTCTTTCCGCCCCTCGGAAGCTACCCCCCTCCCCCCTCCCCTTCGCGCTCCGGAAGCTATCCCCCCCATCCCTGTCCAAGTGGGGGGATGAGGCTTTGCTACCCCCCTTTCCTTGGACCTCCCTTGCCACAAGCCCCCCCCACTCCTTTTTTTACTCCACCCCTCGGAAGCTACCCCCGCGCTCCGGCAGCTGCACCCCCCCCCTCCCTTTCCAAAAAGGGGGAGCTTAACTTACCCTCCCCCCTTGAACCCCCCTGTCGAAAGCACCCCCGCTCCCCCTCTTCTGGGCTAAAGAGGGGGGGCTTGTAAGCCCCCCCCCCCTTGGCTAAAGCAAGGAGCGCCGAAGACCAAAAGAGTGCCGAAAACCAGAAGAGCGCCGAAAACCAAAGAGAAACGGCGCCGAAAATCAAAGATGCGCCGGAAACCAAAGGAGCACCGAAACCCACTGGACAGTCGAAAACCGAACGGGCGCCGAAAACCAAAAGCGCGCCGACTGCCAAGAGGGATCCCAAAACCAAAGGAGCGCCGAAAACCAAAAGAGCGCCGAAAAGCAAAAGGGCGCAAAACAACAAAAAGCGTCGAACACCCAACGAACTTTTAAAACCAAAGAAACGCCGAAACCAAAAAAAATCCGAAAACAAGCGGGGCGCCGAAAACCAAAGAGACGCCGAAAACCAAAAGAGCGCTGAAAACCACAAGGGCGCCGAACACCAAAAGGGTGCCGAAAATCAAGGAGCGTGGAATATCAAAGGACGCCAAAAACCAAAGGGTCGCCGAACTTGAAAGGGACGTCGAAAATCAAAGGAGCGCCGAAAACCAATAGGGGGCCGACAAGCGGAAGGTCGCTAAACACCAAACGAATCCGAAAACCAAAACGGCGCCGAAAACCAAAGGAGCGCCGAAAACCAAAAGGGCACCGAAGACCAAAACAGCGCCGAAAAACCAAAGGAGCGCCGAAAACCAAAGGGGCGCTGAAAACCACAAGAGCGTCGAGAACAAGAAGAGCGCCGAAAACCGAAAGGGCGCCGAATACCCAATGAGCGCCCAAAACCGATGGGGCGCAGAAAACAAAACGGAAGACGAAAACCAACAAAGCGCCGAACACAAAACAGTGCGCCGGAAACCAAAAGGACACCGAAAACCAAAAGGACCCCGAGAACCAAAAGGACACCAAAAACCAAAGGGGCACCGAAACTCAAAGGAGCGCCGAAAACCTAAAGGGCACCGAAGACCAAAACGGCACCGGAAAAGCAAAGGAGCGCCGAAAACAGAAGGGCCAAAGGGGCGCCGAAAACCACAAGGGCGCCGAGAACCAAAGGAGCACCGAAAACCGAAAGGGCGCCGACTACGAAATGAGCGCCCAAAACCAAAAAGGGCGCAAAAAACCAAACGGAAGACGAAACCCAACAAAGCGCCGAACACAAAACAGTGCGCCGGAAACCAAAAGGACACCGAAAACCAAAAGGACATCGAAAACCAAAAACCAAATGGAAAAGGATACAGAAAACCGAAGGGGTACCGAAACAAAGTGGGCGCCGAAAAACAAAGGGGCGCCGAAAACCCAGGGGACCCCGAAAAAAACAGGAGAAACGCCGAAAACCCAAGAGGCGCCGAAAACTTACGTTGCGCAGAAAAACGCAAGGGCGCCGAAAAAGCAAAGTGGCGCCGACAAACAAAAGGGCGCCGAAAACGAAAGAGGCGTCAAAAACAACAGAAGCTCCGAAGACGGACAGGGCGCCGAAAACAAAAGGGGCGCTGAAAACCGCAGGAACGCCGCAAACCAAAGGGGCGCCGAAAACCAAAGAGGCGCCGAAAACCAAAGGTGCACAGAAAATCGACGATGCGCTGAAAGCCAGTAGGGCGCCGAAAAACTAAAGACGCGCCGATAACCAAAAGGGCATCGAAAACCAAAGGGCGCAAAAACGAAAGGCACGCAGATAGCCGAAGGGCGCCCAAAACCAAAGGGGCGACGAAAACCAAAGAGCACCGAAAATCAAAACGGCGCCGAAAACTAAAGGGCCGTTTGAACCCAAAAGGGCGCCAACAACAAACGATGCGTCCATAACCAAAAAAGGTGCGCAGAAAACGAAAAGGGCGTAGAAAACCAAAGAAGCGCCTAAAACCACATGAGCGCCGAAAACCAAAGGAGCGCCGAAAAACCACACGAGCGCCGAAATCCAAGGAAGCGCCGAAGGCCCAAAGAGCGCCGAACACCAAAAAGGCGCCAAAAACCAAAGAGACGTCGAAAACCACAAGCACGCGGCAAACCAACGGAGCGCCGGACACCAAAGAAGAAAAGTAGCTTCGAAACCCCCCTTCAGTCAGCGCCCTCCAGCTGGGAAAACCAACAGACAGAAAGGAGGAGGGGGTAGCTTCGGAAGCCTCCCGCTTTTGGAAAGAGGAGCCCGAGCATACCCCGGGCCCCGAAAAGAAGGGAGGGGGGGTAGCTTCCAAGCCCCCCCCCCCCTTTAGATAGGGCCCCCCCGGCCACAAAATCCCCACAATAGGGGGGAGGGGGAGGTAGTTTCGGAAGCCCCCCCGCTTTTCCAAGGGAGGGGGGGTAGCTTGAAGCTGAGGCCCGCTTTGCATGAGAAGTGCGCCACAAGGGCGCTTTTCCGTATGTCTGTATGTGTGTACGTACGTACGTACGTAGGCATGTATGTATGGATTCATGTATGTTTGAATGTGTGTATGTATGTATGTATGTATTGTATTGTATTGTATTGTATTGTATTGTATTGTATTGTATTGTATTGTATTGTATTGTATTGTATTGTATTGTATTGTATTGTATTGTATTGTATTGGATTGGATTGGATTGGATTGTATTGTATTGTATTGTATTGTATTGTATTGTATTGTATTGTATTGTATTGTATTGTATTGTATTGTATTGTATTGTGTTGTATTGGATTGTATGTATATGTGCATGTAAATATGCATGCATACATCCACGCATACATACATGCATGTACGTATGTGTTATATATGGATGTCACCGTGCATGTATATATATAAGTATATTATAACGAATGCACACACATGCTAGCCAGTGAGGACTCCAAACCATTGCGTTTCTACTAACTCCTGTGCAGTCTATATGGAGCAATGAATATTCAACCGTCTTGAAGCTGTCCTCTCTACTGCTCGTGCAAACATCCCACCCTCCCACCCGCAACTTGGTCGCAAAACCTCTTAAGACAAGACCGTGACGGTAGGTACCACATGGCACTTGGCCACGACACCGACGCCGACGACGACAGCGACAACGACGACGACGGCGCCGCCGACACCGACTGCGACGACACCGCCAACGTCGACGTCGACGACGACGACGACGACGCCGACGCCGACGCCGACGACGACGACGACGACGTCGCCAACGAAGACGAGGGAGGAGGGAGGACGACGACGGCGACAACGACGACAACGACGATGGAGGAGGGAAGACGGCGACGACGCGAACGACGAAGAAGGAGGAAGGACGGCGACGCCGACGACGATAACGACGAGGGAGGAGGGAAGACGACGACGAGGACAACGACGACGAAGACGACGACGACGGCGACGAAATAGGAGGGACGACGACGAGACGCCGACGACGGACGACGACGACGACGAGGGAGGAGGACAACGACGAGGGAGGAGTGACGACGACGACGACGACGACGACGACGACGACGGCGACGAAATAGGAGGGACAACGACGAAACGCCGACGAAGACGACGAGGGAGGAAGGACGACCACAGCGACAACGACGACGGAAGCGACGACGACGCCAAGACGACGACGACGACGACGAGGAAAGACAGAAGACGACGACTGCGACGACGACGACGACGACGACAACAAGGGAGGAGGGAGGACGACGACGACGACGCAAGAGCGCGCGCGCACCCTTTTGTTGAAAATCCGTGTTGCGAAACTTTGGGTTTTGTAGGTTCTTTGGACACGCGATTTTGAAATCCTTCCGAAACCAATGGGTTTTGAAGGATTTCGGCATACGCGCGCGACGACGCGCGCGTCTGCACTTCGTCCCATTGTTTGCAAAGGATTCTCGAGACGGCACACGCGCAAGGGCGTTCGACAGATTTCGACATGCGCGCGCGAAGCCCGTTTGGTAGCATGTTGTGAAATTATTGAAAAACCTATGGTTGTCTTAAGATTTCGCAAGAGCTCGCGCGTAAGCTTTTTTAGGAAATCAATGTTGCGAAAGCCTGTGTTTTTGCATGTGTGTTGGAAACTCGATTGCGAAATCCTTCCGGCACCGAGGGTGTTTGAAGGATTTCGGCATGCGCGCGCGACGACGCGCGCGTGTGCACTTCGTCCTATGTTTTGCCAGGGATTCGTGAAAAAGTGCTATGTTAGAACAAAAAATGTCACCGCATACTGTTTTTTACAGGGGAACCTCAGGGGGGGGAACCCGGCTGGCCTGGGATGGTGTAAATTCATATTTAGGATGGACATGTGGTCAGAATCATGAATGATTTACATGCCCGAAAGCGGGGCCGATAACGCTGGGGGGGGGGTAGATCCTTTTCTGTTTTTAAGAAAGGAGAATACATGTGGTGCAAGGTGCACCCACAGAAATATCGACTGCTAAAACGCACGGTTTTCTCGAAGATTCGCTAGGGAGTGCGGACACCTTTGTTGCAGGATTCCGGCATGCGCGCGCGAACACGCGCGCGCAGTTCGTCCCATACGTTGCGAGGGATATTTGAAAAATAATGAATTACAAAAAGGGTGCGAACGAATAATTTCGTTTGACGAAGATTTTTGGGGGGGTGGACGATTTGGCTGGGACGATATAAACTCACATGTGGAACGAACGATGGCGCTGAATCACGCGTAAGCTGCACATCCCCAAGGTGGATCGATAATCCTGGCCTGCGGGGTGGCAGATATTAACTCCTTTTGAGAAGGCAAAAAGTATGCGGTGCAATTTATGTGGGGCAAGTCACTTGCTCAACTTGAAGCTGTCTTCTCCACTGCTCGTGCAAACATCCCACCCTCCCACCCGCAACTTGGTCGCAAGACCTCTTAAGACCGTGACGGTAGGTACCAAATAGCATTTGGCAACGACACCGACGCCGACGACGACAGCGACAACGACGACGACGACGACGCCGACAACAACTACCACGACACCGACGACGTCACCAACGACTTCGACGACGACGCCAACGACGACGACGACGACGACGACGATGACGACACCTGTGTTTCAGATATGTTCGGGACACTAGATCTTGAAACCCTTACAATCCCCAAGGTTTTGAAGACCTTCGGCATGCGCGCGCGACGACGCGCGCGTGTATGCACTTCGCCCCACGCAAAAAATGTTTGAAAACTTATGATTTGTGATAAACGAGTGCGCGCGCATAGTATTATTTGACGAAGATGGTGGGGGGCCTGGCCGAGCTGGGATATAATAAGTTCATAACAAAGAATGGACAATGGGGCAGAACCATGTGTAAACTGCACATGCGTAGAGGGGATCGATAAGTCAAGGGGGGAAGGCCGGTCGATCCCAACTCCTTGTCGGAAGGGAAATCGGCATGGTGCAATGGACGTGGTGCAATTTAGTCTACGCGGTGCAATATATGTGGTGCGATCTATGTTGTGCAATCTAGGCGGAGACGGGGCGGCGACGAGGCGGCGACGGCGAGCACGGAGCAGCCAGACCGCCAGCCAGGCCCAGACGACGGGCGGCGACGAGGCGGCGACGAGGCGGCGACGGCGAGCACGGAGCCGGCAGACTGCCGGCCAGCAGGATATTCGAGGAGGATGTTCGCGGTCTTAGGATCGAGGAGGGAGAGGGGCACTGGGAATCGGTGATCGAGGAAAGGGAACCATGATCGACTCGTCCTCCCAGGATCCATAATATCGCTCTTAGGTTGCACTGATGGGGTCATTTGTCCAGAAGGTCGGCCGAAGAGTGCAACGCATTGTGAGATACGTGACGCCAGGCCCGAATTCAAGGCAGGTTCGTGTCGTGACGACCTGCGCGATGGTCTGCGACGTCGCGAAGATCGTTCGACCTTGAGCGATAGCGACTTTCGGCCAGCGCGGACACTTCGTTGTCGGCCGATTCTAGGCCACTGGCGGCGTTAAACCTTGCCTTGCAGGGTCCTGGGACTTCTGGAGTTACATTGATACCTGGATGTCCATCCAACTTCGAATAGTTATCTGGCTTCAACCCCACAAGCCGAGTGGAGAAGAGTGACCAATCCTTTGAAAATCAACCCCCCTTGTAGGCGTTTTCTCATTCTGCGTTTCGACATTTGGCCGAAAGGTGGGGCGGGGTTTGGGCCTGGGCTGGTGTTTAGTCTATCTGTTTTTACCGGTCGCGCAAGCAGACTGGGGGAGGGGCCCTGACCAGTCACCCAAAGCAGCCGCGCCAAAAGCAGCCAAGATCTGGCCTATGGGGGGGAGGAGGGGGGGCGGGCTGGGGGCCCGCGCCTATCGGCGAAACAAGACACACACACACACACACACACAACAACAACAACAACAACAACAACAACAACAACAACAACAACAACAACAACAACAACAACAACAACAACAATTTTAAGACTGATCGCCCTTTATATGCTCGAGTGTCCAATAGCGCGTATTTCCCAAACCCTCGATACCCGCCCTCTTCGTCTTCGATCGAACCCCTTATGGGGGGTATACCTTTTTTCCCTGCAGGCCGGGCCCCGGCAAGCGGCGGGGCGGCCGCGGACCGTCGGCCTGGCCAGCGGCAGCGCTGATCGGCGGGGCGGCCGCGGACCGTCGACCCGACCCCAAGAGGGACGGACAGGGGACCGACCACGACGACGACGACGACGACGACGACGACGACGACGACGACGACGACGACGACGTCGAAGACGACGGCGACGACGACGACGACGGCGACGACGAGCGAAAGCGAGAGCGAGAAACAACGACAGCAGGGCCACGAAGGGCACGAAGTAGGCCACGAAGGGTGACAGCGGGGACACGAAGGGAATGCGTATGGGGCCACGAAGAGCGCGAACGAGCGGTGGCCACGAAATGCAGATAATGCGGGGCCACAGAAGGCAACTATGGGGCCACTGAGGGTAGCAACTGGGCCTCGTAGGACAGTGAGGGGGACACAAATGGCGACAGCGGGGCCACGAAGGGCATGCACATGGGGCCACAACGGGCGCGACTCCTGGGTGCCTGGGTGTCGGGAGCGCGGCGCTTGGGCAAATTGCAGGAAATTCCAACACAAGGCCATTCTTCAGTTTGGTGCAAGCAAGTCTCCAGCGAGAGCGCGACTCCAGAGCGCCCGGAGAGCAATTCCTGAATAAATTGTAAGGAAGTCCCAAGCGAGAGCGCGATTCCTGAATAGAATGCGAGGAAGTCTCGGGCGCGAGCGGGGGTCCTAGCTAAATTGGAAGGAAGTCTCAGGCGGGAGCCGTTGTTGTTGCAACCCGGGGGCCAGGGGCACAGTTTGAGCAGGAAGACTTCCCCTGTCCAAAGACAGGGTGCGAGCGTCGAAGGGCACACTTTCATTCAGAAAAACAGTATGCACCGGCGCGGGGATCAACAAGAATTATTCTTCAGAAATAAGAATTCAACAACAACAACAACAACAAAAACAACAACAACAACAACCACAACAACAACAACAATAACAATGACAACAACAACAACAACAACAACAACAACAACAACAACAACAACAACAATCATTTTACCCGAACGCTCAGTGTTCTCCCCAGTGCCAGGGTTTTCATGCGACGCCAGCCAATACCCCCACTTCGTGGGGGGGCAATGCAAGCTCTACCAAACATCCACACGACTCTCGGGAACCACCCACACCCAGCTTCCCGCCCTATGACGTCAGGACACTTCACTTCGTGGCGCGCGGACGATCGTGGATACTACACTGGCGTGGAGTACACACCCGCAGAGGTTGATCACTTGTTTGGGCCCCGCATGTGCCCCGCATGGTGCATTTGTTGCGTATGACATACATAGTACAGAGAGACAGAGAGAGAGAGAGAGAGAGAGAGAGCAAGACAGAGAGCCAGTGGAGAGAGAGATAGAAAGAGATTCGTCACATGTGTGAGGCAACCTGAGAAGATGTGGTACACGGTACACGTGAGATGGTACGCAGTGCCAAGATAGTTGGTCACATTTTTGAGGCAAATTCCTGGGAAGGCGATTACACAAGTAGATGTGTTACGTATGATAGATATGAAGCAGAGAAAGAGCGAGAGACAGAGAGAAGGAGAGAGAGGAGTCGGTCACATCTTTAGGGCAACTTCCTGAGGGATGTGGGAGGACACAAGAGAGAAGGTATCGTTGTCCCGATGGTTGTCTCGATGGTTGCCCCGATGGTTGTCCTGATGGTTATGGTTGTCCCGATCGTTATCCCGATGCTTGTCCAAATGGTTGTCCCGATGGTTGTCCCGACGGTTGTCCCGATGGCTGTCCCGCCGCCTGCACGGAGGAGCCCACCGACGCATACACATCGCACCACTTTCTCAACACTGATCGGGACACCAAGACAGCTTTCCGTCGCATACGCAACACGGCATGCAACGTGTGGTACTTCAGCCCTGGATATACATCGCGCATGTGGTCACCAAGTGCCGCGTTGAGCTTTTCGGCCGTGTCGTACTGCAAAGGTCCAGAGTCAGGGTGATACTTCACGTACCATTGCCTCAAAACCATACCGCTGACAGCGACGGGAGGATCGCTCTCCGAGAGAAGCTGCGAGAGGACCTCCGCGGCGGCATCGTCGGCGAAGCTCTCCCGATACTGATTGAGTCGAAGACGCTCGCCCATACATTCCTCCACAGCTTGGGCAGTGTTGAGTGCCCCCTTGGCGCCCCACTCCGTGCTGAGCCACTTCTGGCATACCCTGGCGTTAGCAGATACAGATAAATGTCCAAGGAGCCACTGCTTCAAGACGGCCCCGTCAGTGGTCCCCTCGGGCATGTCTTTGCGAATACGTTCTCCATACCAGCTCTCCAGATGGCCAGCGTTCTGCACTTGGACAAGCGTGTCTTTCGATGAATACTGCAGTAGCCACGCCGTTGCGACCCTATCTGGCACATACAGTGGTGGATCCAACTGTCGGAGCGCCCGGCATAATTTGTAAGCGGTATTATACTCGATGCCCAGGTGGCGGATGGCAGACCCGTGCTGCTCCTCCAGCTCCTTGGCGCTAGAAATACTGACCTTGCCAGTCACAACCCGATACTTGGCCCACCAAGTCTTGCACGCCTGGTGACTGGCATTGATACCCTTTGCCGCGAGCGCCTGATGCAAATAATACGCACTCTCGCAGTCGGCCAAGGGAGGCCGGGACAGCTCTGCGCCATACTGCTCGTGAAGGTCTTTCGCCGTCAAAGCCATGATCCAAGAACACAGGCGATACCTTGATCCGAGATGGCTACGGATATGAGCGTGAGAGGAAGGGGGGAAGCCTCCTGGGGCCGCTGGGGGTCCTCTTGGGGAAGGGGGGAAGCCTCCTGGCGCCGCATGGGGTCCTCTTGAGAGGCTTTGGGGGGCTTCTTGAAAGCATGTTGGGGCCTCTTGGGGGCTTATTGGATCCTCCCGGAGGACTCTTGGAGCCGCTTGGACGCCTCCTGCGGCCATCTTGGGGGCCTCTTGGAGCCAACTTGGAGCCTCTTTGGAACCTCTTGGGGGCCTCTTGGAGTCCTCTTGGGGCCTCTTGGGACCATCTTGGGCGCCTCTTGCGGCCTCATGGGCGCCTCTTGGGGCCATCTTGAGCGCCTCTTGGGGCCATCTTGGGTTTTAAAGATTCATGAAGAGCCCGCGGGTGGATTTTGATATTTTTCGGATGAGAAAGTCTTGCGTTTGCATATGTTTTCGGAACATCGCATCTTGAAATTATTGAAATCACATTATGTTTGGCAGGATTTCGGCACGCGCGCGCGGCGGCCGCGCGCATGTGCACTTCGTGTCATTTTTTGCAAGGGATGGTGGCCCTCGTAGGCTCGCAACCGTTGTTGCAGAAGGTCGAAGCACCTGAAAAGGTTCCTCGCAAAGGCCCTTTTAACAGAAATGTTTAAAATCTGGTGGGTTTCCTAGGAATCCGCAAGAGCGCGCGGAAGGACATTTTGACAATTTTTTCTGAGAAAACCATTGGGTTTTTGATGTTTTTATGTTAAAATCGCTACGAAACCTAAGGTTTTGGAAGGATTTCGTCTTGCGCGCACGAATGTCCACTTTACCTTATTTTTTGCAAGGGATTCTTGCAATTTGATCAAGTAAAAACAAGAATTTTCATTTTCTATTGTTTTTTGCAAGGGAAAACGAGCGTCAACAAAAAACCGGATCCGGAGCTCATCCACTTTTCTGAAGCTTTCGCGAAAAAATGATGAAAATGTAGCTGCGGCCTAGGCGCGGCGCAGAGGTCGCGCACCAGGGGTCCCAACAATAATAATTCTTTAGAAGGAATAATGTTCAACAATCATTTTCAAAGCGTTCGCCCATATATGCTCGAGTGTCCAATAGCGCGTATTTCCCAAACCCTCGATACCCGCCCTCTTCGTCTTCGATCGAACCCCTTTGGGGGGGTATACCTTTTTTCCCTGCAGGCCGGCCCCGGCAAGCGGCGGGGCGGCCGCAGACCGTCGGCCTGGCCAGCGGCAGCGCTGATCGGCGGGGCGGCCGCGGACCGTCGACCCGACCCCAAAAGGGACGGACAGGGGACCGACCACGACGACGACGACGACGACGACGACGACGACGTCGAAGACGACGGCGACGACGACGCGACGACGAGCGAAAGCGAGAGCGAGAGAGAACGACAGCAGGGCCACGAAGGGCACGAAGTAGGCCACGAAGGGCGACAGCGGGGACACGAAGGGAATGCGTATGGGGCCACGAAGAGTGCGAACGAGCGGGGGCCACGGAGGGCAGATAATGCGGGGCCACAGAAGGCAACTATGGGGCCACTGAAGGTAGCGACTGGGCCACGTAGGACAATGAGGGGGACACAAATGGCGACAGCGGGGTCACGAAGGGCATGCACATGGGGCCACAACGGGCGCGACTCTTGGGTGCCTGGGTGTCGGGAGCGCGGCGCTTGGGCAAATTGCAGGAATTCCAACGCAAGGCTAGTCTTCAGGAAGTTGCAAGCAAGTCTCTAGCGAGACCGCGACTCCAGAGCTCCCGGAGAGCGATTCCTGAATAAATTCTAAGGAAATCCCAAGCGAGAGCGCGATTCCTGAATAGAATGCGAGGAAGGCTCGGGCGCGAGCGGGGGTCCTAGCTAAATTGCAAGGACGTCTCAGGCGGGAGCCGTTGTTGTTGCAACCCGGGGGCCAGGGGGCCAGTTTGAGCAGGAACACTTTCTTTGTCAAAAAAACAGGGTGCGAGCGTCGAGGGGCACACTTTGATTGAAAAAACAATATGCACCGGAAGGGGGGGATCAACAATTATTATTATTCTTCAGAAATGAGAATTCAACAACAACAACAACAACAACAACAACAACAACAACAACAACAACAACAACAACAACGACAACGACAACGACAACGACAACGACAACGACAACGACAACGACGACAACGACGACAACGACGACAACGACGACAACGACAACGACAACGACAACGACAACGACAACGACAACGACAGAAACAGGACCACTCGGCACAAAGGACCACCTTAAAAATCTGCGGCAGTCCTGAGCGCTTCGCCAACAAGCAACGCCGACGCCTAACTCTTCACGAAAGGTCGTGAGAACTCGCACTGGCTCGCAAGCCAACCACACGCACGTGCTATATAATGCTGGACCCCTCCGGCCTGCGGGCCGCAGCCCCTGACCCAGACCGCGAGGAAGACGAAATTGCGAAGGTCGCTCCCGGCCGACTTCGCGCTGCCAGGGCAGCGGACGACGCAGTCCAAGCAGAGGAGGAGAGAAAAAAAAAGAGGCCACCAGCAGCAGCTGGCGGAAGCAACGGACAGGCACAGCAATCGCACACCTGGGCATGCAGCGGCGAAATGTGGACCCCCTTCGGAGCATCCTGCACGCCCGCGCTCGGCTGGACGCAGGGATGAGGCAAGGAGAGGGAAAGGGGCAGCAGGGAGGAGACCAGATAAGCAGGGGGCGAAACCATGCGGGGAACGAGGAATATGTGCAGTTCATGCGTCCGTGATCCCACTCAGAGAGCTGCCAGCTCGAAGGTCATTCCCCGAAGTTGCTCGCCACGCAGGGCGCCATCTGCACGCTCGAGAACGCGGCGCTGCCGCGGGACAAGCGCTCAGGAGCGGGGGGGGAAGAGAGCGACGAGGAGAGGGAGGCGGAGGGGCAGGGGACAAACAAGCAGCTTCACCAGCGCCGGGTCTTCTGAGCACCAGCGCGCGGCCTCCGGGCCCCGGAGAAGAGGGAGGACGGCACGCAAGCAGGCAAGCAAGCAAGGGGGAGGGCAGGGCGGAACGGGGGGCACAGACCGTGCAAGGCGGGCGGGGGAGGGGAGGGGGGCGCTCAGTCGTCGGCGCCCTCGCCTGGCCAGCACGCCCGAACGTGGGCGGCCGCCCGCCGCCAGAGCGCTACGCCAGCCGCGCTTGCCAAACGGCGGCGCCGCCACGCCCCGTCCAAGCACCCCCTTCCGCCGGGAAAGGCGGGTCGCGAGTGTGCGGGGGGTGGGCGTCGTCTGGGGGCGGGGTCGGCCGTGCGCTGGCCAGACGAGCGGCTGGTGCAGGATGTTCTGACGGTCCAGAACATCGCTGTGGGGGGCGTAGTAGGCCACCTTGCGCTCGCACATGCTGGACACGCAGTCCGGGCCAGCATTGCACGCGCCAGGAGAGGCGATCCCGATGTCAAGCGCGGTGAGCCCGTGCCCCACTGCGCCCGTGAGCATGTCCGCGGGCCTCAGCCGGGTGTCCGGGATTAGGTCCTGCGCCTCGAGCTCGGTCGCGGGGTCGAAGCTCTTGGCGGCCTCGCGCACCTGCCGCGCGAGCGCGCGGTGGCCCCTCGTAGCCTCGGCCCTGCTGCAGCAGAGGGCGCGCGAGCCGGCGGAGTCGAGCAGCGCGGCGCCGCAGAGGTTGCAGGGGGTAGGCTCGCTGGCGCCGACGCGCGGGCGGAGCGCTTCGACGAAGTCCTGGTGGTCGAGGAGGGGCCCCCTGTTCCGGCTCAGAGCCCAGAGCCACTCGCGGTTGGTGTCGGGGTGGCTGGGGTCCTCCAAGCGGCGCAACGCCGTGTCGCTGCTGGCCTGTGCGCGGCGCTCGCGCAGCTCCAGGCACGCCTGCGCGTCGAGGCGGGCTAGAATGGACCTCTGGAGGTGGGCGCGGCCGCGGGGGGCAGCAGCCGGGCGCTCGTCGTCCGCGCCCTCGTCTAAGGGGGCGACGCCGCTGCCCATGCGCTGGGGCCAGCCGTTCCGCCTGGGAGCGCCGTCGTCGGCGGGTGCTGCAGCGTCAAAGAGGCCGGCCCACATTTCCTCGCACTGGTCGGCTTCGTCAGCGAGGAAGTCCAGGAGCTGTCTGCCGGGGGTCGAAGGAGGCGCCCGCCCAGCACGACCGCGGCCTCCTCCGCGCGCCGGCCGTAGGCCCCCATGCATGGCCGCGGCCGCAGTGCACAGGCCGGCCAAGGCGAGGTGCTCGGCCATCTCGCGGACGCGCGGGCGGAAGCTCACGCGGCTGGCGAGGAAGGCGGCGGTGGACACGCGCTCCGCGGTGCGCAGGCCGAGGCCGCCCCAGAAACGCCGGCGGCGGCTTGCTCCCAAGCGGCGTCTGGCAGGCCGCCGCCAACGATGGTTTCCACTGCGGTGCGCAGATCCCTGTCAGAGGTGGCGAGCTGGCAGTGACTGATCCTAACCCCGCTGAGGCGCAACTGGTAGGAAAGCTTCGACGCGTCGGCGCACAAGCGGGTCAGGACGAGCTCGGCGGGGGCGTGGTTGACGCTGAGAAGCGCAAAGCGGGCGGCCGGGGCCTTCTCCACGACCGCTTTGACCTCGTCGTCCAAAGCCTCTTCGCTGCCGAAAGGGGCGCCCAGGGCGAGCGCGGGGCCGCGCGGGTCGAGGACGTTGCAGGCGGCGCGAACGTAGTCGGCGCCCCAACCGTCGTGGAGGCGTCGCTGTTCCGGCGGGCAGAGCAGGCGGCAGGAGCTCTCGGCCGTCGGCGACAGCGCCGCGGGCGCCGCCGAAGCGGGCGAGCCCGGCGTCCACAGCCCTGTGCCAGGGGTCAAGGTCAGCCGGCTGGACAAACACCTGCCCGTCGTCAACGCACCACTCCTCGCACGCCAGCGGGCCGGCGGCGGCAGGGGCGGCCGCGTCGGGAGCGCTTCCCAGGGCTTGCGCGACGGAAGCCAGGCCAAGGGCGGCAGCGGGGCCCAGCGGGCGGGGGGCGGCGGCCGAGGGCAAGCTGGGGGCGGCGGGGGGGTGGCCCGAGGCAGCAGCAGCGGGCGCCCCTGCTGGCGCGGGCGCAGCAGCGGCGAGGGCGGGCGCGCGCGCGGCCGCGAGGGTGAGCCCAGCCTGGACGGCGCCAAATCCGTCGCCCTGCCCCGCCCCGCGGTCGGCGTCGAAGAGTTCGCCAGAAGGCAGCTCGGCGGTGGAGGGCTCGCGGTGGTGCCACTTCATCCAGGCGGCGATCTCGGGAAAGGCGCCTGGGTCAATCGCGTCGCGCATGGAGCCCCACTCCACCGAGCCGAACATGTTGACCAAATCGACGTCGAGGGCGACAAGAGCCGGGATGGCCCCGGCGGCAGCCAGCTCCTCCACGGTGCCGCGCCGCCAGCGCGCCATCGCCTCACAAGCGCCGGGGACGCCGACGCCCCACTGGCGAGCCTGCCGGAGCACCGCCCGCAGCCTGCGCAAGTGTTTATTGGTGTAGCGTTTGGCGAAGGAGCTGCGGAGGATTTCCCCCATTTTGATGGGCCGCGGCTCACCGCTGCGTCTGTTGTGCCAAACGAGGCGGGCCCGGACAATCCACCGCATGGACGCGTGGAGGGCGCCGTCGCGCACGGCAGCGTGGAGGCGGTTCAGCGCGCGTCGCAAGCCGGCGGCCTCGCGGCGGCGCAGCACGGAGAAGAGTTCCTCGAGGTGCTCTGGTCGCGCGCCCGCGGGGCCCGGAGCTGTCAGCTTTGACCACCGGACACCGTCGAGAGGGTTGTCCTTAGTTCCGTTCTGGTCGTCGTCGCCGTCGTCGCGGTTGCCGTTGAGGGCGGCCGGCGCGGCGGGGTCGGCGGGCAGGGCGGCCGCGGCCGGGGGGGGCGGCGCTGGGGGGCCAGCGGCCCCGGGCGGGGCGGCCTGCGGATCGGGCGGCGCACCGGGGGGCCCAGGCTGGGCGGCGGCGAGGGCGCGGCCCGGGCGGCTGGTCCGATGGAGGAGCTGTTGGGCGTTGCGGAGGTCCCTCGGCGCTGGTCTGCAGGGTGTCGCTCGCGAGGGCGAGGGCGGCCTTGCGGGCGCGCCGCTGCTTGCCCTCGGCGTCGACGGCGCCCCTGGCGAGGACCCGCTGCTGCTCCAGGCGGTCCAGCAGAGCAGTTCCAGCTGTGACCACTGGGGGGCGCCGTCGGCGCAGCGGCTCCAACACTGCCGAGTAGCGCAGAGGAGGCGGGAACGGCAGCTGAGGGGCACGTGGACGCACGCGTTGCGGCTCAGGGCGCGGACGCGGCGGGTGAAGTCGAGCGGCAAGTCGGGCGCGCCCACCACAGGGCCGTCGTCGAGGGCGACGGCGTCATCGGCGGGTTGCGCAGCGTCAGGGGCGGGCGCGGCGTCGTCGCGGCCTTGCGCGCGGCGCGCTGCAGTCGCGGCGCCCGCGATGACGTCGCCGACGACAGGGGGGCGGCAGGGCGTCGGCTGCTGGCAGCGCGCGCAGGTGCGCTGCCCGAGTGGCCGGAGGCCGCCGCAAGTGGAGTCGGCGCAAACGCTGCGCTGGAAGGCAACAACGGTGCCCCTCATGTTGGCGACCATGGCCTGGCCTGGCCGGCGCGCGTCGCAGCGAGGTGCCGCACGAAGCCGCCGGGCGTGCGGAAGCCGCGGTCGGGGCACCATGGGCACCAGTAGCGCCCGTTGCGGAAGGGCGCGTGTGGGGCAGCATCCGGGTTGGGAGGCTGCGGCGGGGCTTTCCCGGCGCGCTCGGGCACGGCGGAAGCCTGCGCGGCGGCGCGCGCCCGGGCGAAGGCAGGGGCCGCGCCGCGGGCCGGCCGGCTGCAGGCCACGGGAACGGGCAGCGGGGGCGGGCGGGCAGCGGCGGCGGCGGGCCCCCGGCCCGACGGGTTCGAGCCGCTGGCGGGGGCTGCAGCTCGAGGGCACCTGCACCAAGTGACAGCGGAGTGGCAGGTCGGGCAGACAGCCTCGCCGTCGTTGGCCCCTGGCTGCCGGGCGACAGCATCGACCGCCATCCGCGCGGGGGCGGCGCTGGCGCTCGAGGGCGCCGCACCAGTGGCAGCGGCGGCGGGGGGGGGCGAAGCTTGCGCAGCAGAGGCCCGTGCCTCAGCTAACGCAGCGGCGCGGCGGGACTCCCCGAGAGGGACGCCGGCGTCGATCTCCATGTCACGCCCCCTGTCCATGGTGAGCTCGCCCATGCGGAGCTCGAGCAGCGGCTCGTCGCCCTCCGTGCGGTTGCGCCGGAGTTGGCGCCCGGGCGAGCCTCCAAGCCTCGCCCCCGCGCCATCGCCGACCTCGACGAACGTGTTGCGCACGACGATGTTGGGCGCTCGTCGCGGGCTCCTGCTCGCGGGCGCATCGGCAGGGAAGGCAGGCGTGAGAATGGCCTTCGCGATCAGACCGCCAGACAGGAGGGCGGAACTCCGCGCCAGACCGGGCTGAGAAGGCAGGTGGCCCAGAGCGTGGCCGCGATGCACGCTGGTCTCGTGAAGTGGAGCTGCTCGGCAAGCGCGGCGGCGCACAAGCTCCCGAGCGCCTGTTGCGTTGGTGGGCCATGCAAGGCGGCACAGCAAGCCAAGATGCGCAGGGGTGTTGGCAAAAAGCCTGCCACCAGGAGCACGACGCATGGAAAGGCTGTCGCAGGCAGCATGGGGCCAAGGACTAAGTGCAGCATCTGCGTGATTCCAGCGGGGATCAGCACCCGCACGGCGAAGGCAAGCAGAGAGAGCAGCGAGTGCTGACGAGTTGTTGGAGCGGATCCACTGGGGACGGGGCTCGCGGGCTGGACGACGCGCACCGTGCCGAAGAGGCCGCGGCTGCGCAGCTGCGTGCGTGGTGGAGGTAGAAAAGTCCTGCTGCCCCCACCAGGCGCGCGGGCGGGTGGACCTGGAGAGCGCGCCCGCCAATGGCAACATGAGCAGCATTCGAGGCCCATGGTCGATGGGAGAGCACGGGGCTCGGAATCTGAGTGCCGGCGGGTCCGGAGAGCAGGAACGCCCAGCGCCAACTTCAGCCCCCCGTCCGCCCCATGTGCTCGTGCAGAGCTGGCTGGGTTCGCGTCGTGCGCCTCCGAGTGGTCAAACGCAAGGCCGAAGGTCTCGAACGTGATTTTCCAGACGCCGAAGTGGTCGAAAGGCGCGACGCCGAATTCCATGACGATGCCGGCGGTGCGACAAGAGGCGCGCACCAGCGGCTCCATTGGGATGGCCCTGCGCACGTCGAGAGCGTCGGCGGTCTCGGCGCTGAGCGCCAGGAAAAGACCCCGTTGAGGCCGACACTGCCGGACAGCGGGGCGGAGTCGTAGAAACCACCGACGGCGTCATCAGAGTGGATGACCGGGCTCAGCGTCGTCAGGCCGAGGGCCTCGAGCTCGATGCCGAACGTGCGATGCTGGATCGCGGCGACGCGTGCCCAGGATGTCACGACACCGCGCAGGATGCGGATCTCGAGCGTCAGCATGCGGCTCTGCACCTCCACAGTGAAGCTGCCCCTTGGGTCGAAGACGAACCAGAATCTTGGCGCATTGTAGTCGTGGGGGCCGTCGACGCCGCCGAAGTAGCTGCCGGTGGCGAGGTTTGCGATCGCGGACGCGTCGGGCAGGGCGATGTCGGAGTGTTCCAGGGGCTCCGAAACAAAGGAGAAAGATCGAAGGACGGTGTGGGGGTGGACGGGACGGCGGGGCTCTGAGGTCAGGAGGGTAATCGTCCGCTGTTCGGGAGGGGAGGTGGTGCTGGTGGCCCCCGCCGCTTGCACCCTTTCTTTGGGGTAGGGGGGATGGGACGGTGAGCTTCCCCCCTCCGAGGTCGCGATGCAGGGCTCGATGCTGGGCCCGACGTCCAGGAGGTCGCGATGCCGGGCTCGACGTCCAGGACCGCGGAGTTCATGGAGATGCCGGCGATTCGGCAGGAGGCGTGCAACGACGGCTCCATCAGGATGACCATGCGCATGCACAGCGTGTCGGACGTCGCGACGATGTTCGCGAAGAAGTGGTTCCCGTCGGGGCTGAAGCTGCTCGCGAATAGGATCCGGTCCAAGCTGAAAATGGCGGACGTCGGGGCGGAGTCGTCGGGGCCGTCGACGACGTCGCTGGCGCGGCCGCTGTGGACGCGAAAGGCGCTGGCCGCGGCCAGCGGGAGATCCTGCAGGAGACCTGCGGAAGGCGCAACGCCTGGAGGGTCACGGCGACAGAGACGGAGAAGCGGGAAGGACAAGGGTGGCAGAAGACGATGGCAGAGCAGCACGATCGGAAATGTGGGACGGGCACTGGAGAGCATGGGCGGTCGGAAATGCCGCGGCGTTCACCCGCTGCGGGGGGCGGGGGGGGATGAGGGGGGTGCCGGCAAGTTAGCGGGGTGCCTATGCTTGCCCATATCTGGAGAATCGGGCTCGAACGAGTGGCCCCGTCTCCACGGCTGTCCCGGCGACGAGGCCGTCGAGCAGCGCGGCGTCCCGGAGAACTGGGCGGGCCTGCAGTCGACGCGGATCTCGACGCTGAAAGGGGGCCGCCACGTCGAGGCTCGGGGAAGCGCGCGACAGGGCGACGCGCGACGAAGCGCCGGCAGCGCCCTGCGGAGGGCCTGCGGACAGCGCAGAACCTAAGAGGGCAATCCAAAAGCCGGAATTAGGTAGGGATTCGTATTTTCAATCCCCCCCCTGTCACAGAGGGGCGCTGAGATGGCCCCCCTCTGTCACGGAGGGGCTCGTTATGGGTGCACTTCTGCTGCGGGACCTCCCGCTACGACTGGAGACGATAGAAGGGGCGAAAAATGCGATGGCGGGATGGGGGGTGGGGGGGGGGGGAGATATCGATGAAGGAGAGGAGGCAACGACAGCACCGATGACAGCACCGCTTCATTTTCCTGTCCGCTCGGGCAGCGGTCGCCGAGCACGAAGGCGCGCGCGACCCGCCGCCGCTCACGCTGCACTGCCATGGCCGCCGCTGCTGCGGAGGGGCGATGTTCGGCCGATAAGGCTTCCCTCCGCTGCTGCGGAGGGGCGGCCCCTGTGCGACGATTCAGCTCAGTTCTCTCCAGGGATTCGGTTGTTCAGGGTATTCGACACACCTCCAAGTGGTCGTGCCCTCCCAGCGCCCCTGGTCGCCACTCGAGTGTGCGCGGCTGCTCCACCAGCCACTGGGGCGCGCGTCGTTGCCGACAGCATGCTGCATGTTGCGCAGGGCGGATTGCGCCATGCAGTCCTGCGGCGAGGAAGCCGCGCCGCTTGGCCTTTGCGACTCGCGCTCCTCGCCCCCCCTGCTGCGCCGCCATTCCCAGGATTTGCCGCGCCACTCATCCCAGCGCCACTCCGCGTCTGTTGGGCGCTGCCATGGCGTCTGTGGCCGCCGCTGCTGCGGGGGCGCTTCGCGCGGCTGCTGCTCTTGTAACCCTGGCCCTCGCTGCTGCGGGGGCTCTTAGGGCCGTTGCGGCGCCCGCCCCTGCGGCTCCTCCAGCGGCGCAGGCCCTGGAGCTGGCCACTGCGGGGTCTGCCGCCACCTTGGGGGGCGATATGTAATTATTTCTAGAATGGCCCCCTTCCCGTTGAACTCCCGCTTCCGCGCCGACGCCCACTTCCCGATGTCACCCCTCGCCCTGCTCAGCCTGTTCGTCACTCTCTTGTTATTTGTGTTTCTCTCTCTCTTTTTCTCTCTCTCTCTCTCTCTCTCTCTCTCTCTCTCTCTCTCTCTCTCTCTCTCTCTCTCTCTCTCTCTATCTCTCTCTCTCTCTCTCTCTCTCTCTCTCTCTCTCTCTCTCTCTCTCTCTCTCTCTCTCTCTCTCTCTCTCTCGCCCCATCCTGCCCCCCCCGCGCCCCGCCCCCCCATCCCCCTGTAAACCGCCCGCCGCGACCTTGCGTCGCCAGCCGCGGGCCAGGCGCGGTCGCCGCCCTTGTCTTCGCGTGCCCACGTTGATGGGCGCGACGCCTGGTGGTCGCTGTCGTTTTGCTCGCCCCTCTCGCGGTGCCGCTCTGGTGCCTGGTGCTCGGGCCCGCGCTGCTCGAGCGCAGCTTCTTGCGCTCTCTGGGCACGCCTGTCCTTCTTCCCTTGGTTCCTCTTCTGCTTCCTTGCCTGCGAAAGCGCGCTGGCCATGCGCATCCGGAACAGGAGAGGGTAGTGGGCGCCGCCGAGCCAGCGCCCATCCACCTCCACGGTCTCCACCGGGAACGTCTTCTGCGCCGCGCGAAAGAGGAGCACCTCGCGAGAAGAACAGAAACTGCGGCCCCCTCTAGCCTCAGCCTCGGCGCGCCTCTGTTTCTCACGCTCTTTCGCTTGTATCTGGCGTTCGGATTCCTCTGACAGCGCCAGTGAATCCTGGAGGTGCTCGCGGGCGTCTGTTTTCGGGCAGTGGCAATCGCACGGCTTCCCAGGGCCTTGTGTCTTGCTGTGGTGCCAGTACCTCGGCTCCGATGCTGGGCTGCTGGAGGCCCCCGCTGCTGCGGGGGCCTCTGCCGTGCTTGTGTTCCGGCACCCAGTCACACCGATCACTGACTTGCTTGCGAAAAGCAACCCCGCCCCGTCTCTGTCGCGCAGGGCGCTCAGCGGCCAGCACAGGCTGCACTCGCCAGGCCTGTTGAGAACGAAGATGCCGCAGCTGTCCAAGCACGGGGCGCCGTCCAACCCGCGCCAGAAGTACGCTGCTGCCGTCTCGAGTCGCAAGCCTAGACCCCGAAGACGTGGAAGCGTCTGTGTGAGCGCCATGTTGAAATCCCCACAAAGGATGTCAACATTGTTCTCCTGCAAGATGGCCGCCAGCCTCGGCCGCCACGTCTTGCGAGCCGCCTTGAAGCCTGGGTAGGCTTTCGCCGCGGCGCGGTGGAGGTGCACCGCGCACACCCGCACTTTCGAACCGAAGTGGCGTAGGTTTGATCGAAGGGGATCTCAGCCACCTTGCTCCTCGAGAACGCTTCCTGCTTGCTCCCGCGAGCAGTCTTGTAGTGGCCGGCGACGCTCCGGTCCCAGTGTGGAGTAGCTGCACTCGGTGGCACAGGCTTGCGCGTGCAGCGATGCACAAGGACTTTTCCTCACGCCCGCGCAGGGTCAAGCATTCCCACTCTGGTCGACTCTGGACCTGGTCGCATTCGCCAGAACTCGCAGCAGGACTCCCTCCCGCTGCTGCGGGGGCGTCCGCCTTCAGCGGCGGTGGTTTTCCTGGCCGCTGTAGGATGGCCTCCATCGGCGCCTCGCATTCCGCAAAGCACGCCAGGAGAGCACAGGGCAATGCCGCAGCTGCAACTCAATTCTCCGCCGCCAGCCCCAGTTGGTTCTCTCGCTCGGCAGGGGGCCCCAGTTCCCGAACACGACGGAAAGGTTGCCCTCGTTGTCCTTCCGCGGCGCGTTCACGTTGGCCAATCGACGCTCGCAGAAGAGCTCGGCAGGGACGGTGCCACGGTGAACGGATCTGCGCCGTTGGACGTCGCCGGGCGGCGCGCGGTCCCCAAAGGCCGGCTGATCGCGCCGCTCTTCCTGAGGCCCTTCGTCATCGGTCGGACCCGCCAGCGAGTCGCCTGGGCGGGCGTGCATTGTAGCAACTGCCGGTCGCGCCTCATCGTCCGAGTCCGCCGCCGCTGCTGAGCTCGAAACGCCAGACGCCGCAGCCCCCGCTGCTGCGGGGGCGCCCACTGACACAGGAGCCCAAGGACCCTTCCAGGGTTGTTCGTCACCACCCACAGGTAGCCAGACCTTCCCACACTTCGCTGTATACACGGCCGACAGTCGGCCCCGAGGCCCCGCTGCTGCGGGGCCCAATGGGCCTGCGCCGTTGCTGCTGGCGGCGGCCATCACTCGCTACCCCCGCGTTGGGGGTGGGGGGGCGGCCGCGAGAGCCGGACCCCTTGGGCCGAAACGGCAAAGGAAGGAGGTCGAGGGGGCCAAGAGGAGGAGGACGGGGCGGATAAGGAAGGAAAGGGCGGGCAGAGAGGGAGAGAGACACAGGGGGGGAGAGAGAGAGAGAGAGAGAGAGAGAGAGAGAGAGAGAGAGAGAGAGAGAGAGAGAGAGAGAGGCAGATATATATATATATAGAGAGAGAGAGAGAGAGAGAGAGAGAGAGAGAGAGACGGACGACGACAACGCGGAGGCGGGCGTCGAGGTCCAGGCAGGAAGAGGACGGGGGGGGGGGAAGAAGACAAAAACCAGGAGGGCGATGAGGGAGAAGGTGGGGGGAGGGGAGAGCAAGAGGAGATGCAGAATGATGGTCGCCCTCGTGGCTTTCTCCCCCTGCCTGCTCCCCCCCCCCCTCGCCCTTCCCCCCCCCTTCGCATTCTCCATCGGGCCTGCGCTGCGTCCGCTCGCGCACGCGGCCCTTCAGTCGCAGTCAGGCGGAAGAGCGGCGGCCGCTGCCCGCGCCGCTGCTGCGGCGCCTCGCCGCTGCTGCGTCGGGCCGCGCCTCTCAGACGCCCCCAGCCCCCAGCTGCAGGGGGCGCAAGCGCCAGGGCGCCAGACAAGCGCCGTCGCGTCTCAATGTGCGCAAACACGCTGAAGGCTCTCGGGTTGCCTCCCAAGTACTCGTCAATGACGTTCTGCAAGCGCGTGGCAAACGTCTCTGGCCACTGTCCACCGAAGTCCCCCATGCCTGCAGCGCCCCCTTGCCCGTCGAAACCAATCAAAATCTGACCGCTGAGCTGCAGACAGCCCAGAACCCAACCCCGCCAGGCGATTCAGCGCGTCGAACCTCGCCGTTCGACCCGCTGCGCCCCCTCAGCTGCGAAGGCCCGCGCCCAGCTCGGATAGCCCGACATGCTTTATTATGTGTTTGATATCGATGGCTTCCTCTGCATCTCCGAGTTTGGCCTGCTGTGCCCGTGGCAGCTTGCTCGCTTTCTTCCCAAGCGGGATAGCTCTTCTCTGCGCCGCGCTTCGACATCCCGCTGTCGCTTCTCATGTCTCAGCGTCGCCTCGCGGGCGTCCTCGCATGCTGCGAGGGCTCGCTGAACCCCGGGATCTTCCTTGGACAGTTCGCGCACTCGCCTCCGTTATTTGCTCAATTGTGTTTCCATGAACGTGGCCCCTGCGATATCGCCCCAACTGCGCAACTCCTCTGCGATCGCCATATACGTTCTCATCATGTCTGACCTATGCTCCGCTGTTGCCGAAAGAGAAGTCGGCAGGCCAGGCGGCGACTCCAGCGCGCTCTCCCCCGCCGCTGCTGCGGCGGAGCTTGGCATTGCCCATCCGTTGTCAAACTCGCCAACGACGCTCCACCCGTCGTCGCTCTCGCTCGCATGATCTTCCTCTCCATGGAGGGCGTCGTCGGCATCACCACCCTGAAGCCCCCGCTGCTGCGGAGACCCTCGCCTCCGTCTCCCGCACCCCCCATGCCATGCCAAATCTGGTCGCCCTCGTCCAGAGCCGCGTCGTCCCCGAGGTTAGCGAACACGCCATCGCAGTGGCCGCGGCGAGGGTGCGGGAGAATCAATCGCATGATGTCACTATAAGTCCATATCAAGCGACCCGCCTTCACCTCTTTTTCGACCTCCGCTACTGCGGCGGCGACCTTGCGACGCATCCCCAACTTTCTCCAGAAATGGCGCGCCTCCTTGCAGATGCGCGCGTCCAAGTCCGCATCCCAGAGACTTGCCTTGAAACCAGTTTCCCAGCACCCCTCCGCCGCAGCCAAGTGCAGACCCATTTGGGACATCACTTCCACCATCAAGTCAACGCATGCTGGCTTGTCCAACTGCGGGACACACTGGCCGACCCTCATGGCCCTCAGCAGCGCCGCCCCTTCTCTCTTCACATACTCGCGCTTTGCGCGTTGATTCAAATGCGTGTCCACAGTTTGGAGGATTGGGGCCAAGCCGCCCCCGCGCGGGATGAACACGCACCCGCGAGACCAACACAACTTACTCACAAGTGGGGGCAAGTGGGGGCCATGATCATCCGCCATCATTATTCTCCACGCCCGCTGCTGCGGGGGCTCAGGCAGATGAGGCAGGTGGCGGTCCAAGTACGCGAGGACGCCCGGTGTCCGGTAGGACCCCATGGACCTCGTGGTCGCCGACACCCATGCGCCGAACCCTCGGCGCCGAAGGTGTTCGAGCAGGCGCGGCCTCAGCTTCTCTCCTCCCCCCTCCGCCTTGAACATGCACTCCATCGGTGGGTGGCCTTCTCTCCGCAGTCGATCCTTGTCGCTCATCGCCATGAAATTGGCCGTCCACCGCCGCCGCGTTTGGCCGCGGCACCCCACCAGTGGCACTGGCACCCCCGCTACTGCGAGGGTCCTCGCGCCAGCTGATCCTGTCTCATTGCGGTGGAATGGCGACCGGTCGAAGTTCTCCATCTCGGGATCCTGCTGTGTGAATAGCACGCACGCGGCGCGCTCCCTGAACACATTCAGCCAGCCCCGCTCGAGGCGCTCTTCCAACACGGGCAGCGGGCACTTGCACTTCCTGTTCGGGTACCGCATGCTGAGCCCGTATTCTTTGCGCCAGGAGGTCCACCAGCGCGACCTCAACTCCACGGCGGCGCGTCGCCTCCCCAAACGCAGCTGCTCTGCGACGTACTCGCCCATGAGCTCCAACGCTTTAGTCTGGAGCATGTTTTGAGTGAACCGTGCTATCTTCTTTGGCTCTTTGGCTCTTTGTTGCACTCGGCATGCCTATTTTGATAGCTTTCCAATATACACTGCGCCGAATGGAACTCCACCATTCAAACAGAACTTGCCGCAGCCAAGCACATTTGCGAGGCGCCCTTTGCCCTCGATCCTTCTTGCGACCTTTCCACTTGAGGAGGCGCCCCTGCAGGTACTGCGCATCGCGCCCCGTTGGTTGACGGACAGCCTCCGCTACTGCGGAGGCGTATCTCGACGAAAGAAAAGCCCTGTGCCAGCGCTGCGCGCAGTCCGCGCGCTTCCTGTGAGAGGTCAAGGACAGGGAACCCCAGCCCCACGCATCCGTGAATGAACGCGCCGCTCCGCACGGCAGGCGCTGTCCAGGCGCCCAGCCTAAAGAGCGGATGTGCTCGTCGAAAGCCCCCGCTATCTCCATCCTCGAGCTCGGGAGCGACGGGGCCACCACGCGCTTCTGCTTCTGGGCGGGGGTTTCGTGCTCGCAGCCGCGGTTCCTGCACCTGAAGAGCTGCTCCTCCCGCTCTGCGGGCAACAACTCCCGAGCTACGTCCAGGGCGCACGCAGTGTCTTCGAGTCCTGTCACCCATTGGATGGCTTGCACGAGCTCCTCACAGACTGCCTTGTCGTCGACTTCCACTACTCCCAAGCCGTCAGATGGCACCGCCGCTGCTGCGGCGGCACCGGGCTGTGCTCCCGGGGGGGCGGCGTGTCCAGGCTCGGGGACAAGTTCTCCCCCGTCTAACGCGCTCTGCAGGCGCCGAAGCTCCTGCACGCCATCCCTCGTGACTTCTTGCGCCAGGACCATCACGTCGAGGAACCACGCCAAACGAACCCTTTGCACCATGTAGTCCGCGATTTCCTGACAGGCGGGCAAGGAGACTCGGCGGGGAGGGCAGGGGAAGGCCCTCGGAGGAGGGCACAATGAAAGAGGGAAGAAGGAACATGAGGAAGGAAGAACGGGGAGAGGACGCGGGGGCCGCAGAGAAGGAAGCGACGGATCAGGAAACTCGCAGAGAGAAGCTGTCCTGGCGGAGCTCCCTGCGAGACTCTGGTGTGGAAACCTCTTGTGTCATGCGCAACATGCAATCCAAACCGCAGTCCCCGTCTGCCACTGCGGACACGACGTAGACACCGAGAGCAGAATAGAAACCGCCCACCGTCGACGCATCTCCCGTGATGTCCACAAAATCTGCGGAGACGCCTGCGATCAAATGATTGCATAACATCAAAGGATGGCCCTCCGACACGGGGGCCCAGTCTGGAGGCCCCGAGTTTCGGGGGACGGCGAAACACGCGATTGCGTCCGCCGAAGGCTCGCGGGATAACTCCTCCAGTTTCCACGGCGGCAGCACAGCTTTGCAACGGTCGACTCTGTTCTCTCCTTCCCAAACGTAGACGCGCACCTTCCGCAGAAGTGCAAAGACTACGAAAGCCGAATGCCCTATCCACTCTCGGGGCCAGCGAACACTGCGAGACAATTTCATCAATTTCTCGAAGCACCTCTGGCCTTGTTCTGAAAGTGCCCCTGCAGGCTCAGGAGGGGCCACCGCAGCGCCTACACTCGCGGATGACATTTCAGGGGTGCTCATTGCAGCATTCTCCGCCCCTTGAAGCACGGGTTCCGCTATGTCGCGGAAAGCAAGCCGAGCAGGCTCGGGGGAAGCAACAGGGGCAACCCCCTCTGCTGAGAGGGCCGCGCCTGCCGCGGAGCCCTTCAGGGCAGCCTCCACTGCGGAAGCGGCCTCGGCGATAGCGTCGGCGCCATGCGCGTGAGCAGGAACCACGCACGCCTAGGCTGCTGGGGGGCCTTCAGCAGGGCCCACGCACGCCTCCGCTGACGGCCCCGCTGCTGCGGGGCCTTCAACAAGGCCCACGCACGGCGCTGCTGCCACTTCCGGAGGGGCCACGCGCGCCTCCGCTGACGGCCCCGCTGCTGCGGGGCCTTCAGCAGGGCCCACGCACGGCTCCGATGCATCTTCAGCAGGGGCCACGCACGCCTCCGCTGGCGCCTCCGCTGCTGCGGCGGCTTCAGCTCCTGCAGGCCACCCGTCCTCGCAACGCACTAAGTGCCAGAACGGTTGGCAATCTGAATACTTAGAGTAGTCCACAGAACCGTCCGCCAAACGGTGGTCGCTGGGACGGGGCCATTCCGAGCAGAGATGAATACTCTCACAAATGCGGCGGCCAGACGGATCATGGCAAGCCGCGCCGCTGCTGCGGCGCATAACGCACCCGAATCCGAACATTGTCCCTTGTCGTCTCCTTGGGTTCGTCAGCACTTGTCCTGGGTCATTATTTTTGTCCGGTCGGCACCAAAACTCCACGAACTCGCTTGCCTCGCGGTCGTGCCCGACCCGCAGAGGCGAGCCTGCAGGCCGAACATCTCCTGGGTCTGGGGGCGGAGCGCCTGCGGCGGCCATGAGCCGATGCCCTGCGCGCGAACCTGCGGCCGCCCCCTGTCTCGAGCCCAAGGCAGCAGGGGAGCGAAACGGCTCGTGGCGGTGCTGCTGCTGCCCCTGCCCCTGCCCCCATCCCCCTCCTGCCCCCATGCTCCTGCTCCTCGAATTCCTTTTGTCTTCTAGCGCCCGAGCACTGATAAGCCGCAGGCTCGCGATCCCCCGCGCGGGCCCCCACCGCTGTCTAGTCGACAGCACCCCGCAGACTCCCATCTCAGCGGCCACCGCGCCGCTGCTGCGGCGCAGACACCGAGCGCCGCTGGCGCGGCGCAGACACCGAAGCAGTCCACACGCATCGAACCGTTGCAGCCGCCAGCGCGCCGCTGCTGCGGCGCGCGCCAGCAAGCCGATCACTTGGACATCACTGCTCCGCTTCCTGCGCTGTGGCTTTCTGGACCACGTCCTCCAAGAACGCCAGTGGAACCTCCTTCTGCTGTCCACGGGTGCCTTCTGAAAGGGCGTCGCCACGTCAGTCAACGCAGCGCCTGTGGCCCATTTCTCCGCGGTCAGATCCTGAATCTTCGAGGCCCATTTTCGGCCTGCGAGTGGTCCGCCTGCGACCCCGACTGCCCACATCCCAGAGGGGCACCATCTCGTGGTCCACGGGCGCTTCTCGTCCAAAGCGTCGTCGGCGCCATCGTCGTCGACGGGCTCGGGAACGCGTTTGCCTTGGTTCTCCTCGCACAGGTAGTGCGGGAGCCATGGCAGGTCCTGACACTGAACGAAAAGGACGCCTTGCTTGTTCTCACACACAACTAGCTGCTTCGCGTCGGCCCCCATCGGGCTTGGGAGACTTCGGCACGGTTGCTCTGACGAAGGTGCCTCGAGGAAATCCTATTGGTTTCTCCGGGGTTTTCGCCCGGCGGCCACGCGCCGACCCCTTTTTGGATTTCGATGCACCCTTGACGGTTCCGAAGAGAGCCGCCATGGGACCCCGAGCTCCTGCTTCCGCTGCTGCGGAAGCTCCCGCTGATACCCCCGCTGCTGCGGAGGCGCCCTTCGCAGGAGTCGCAGGTCCACCCACGTTGTCTCCTTCTCCTGCGCGAAGCTTCGCGACCAATTGCTCTGACATGGTCGTTGCGTTCAAGGCGCCCTTCACGGCACTGAGACCACCGACCACCTTAAGCACCCACAGGCGGTGCTCCCCGATGGGCGCGAAGACTTGCGGGCGCCCGCCCCCGCCAGCGGAGAGATCGCGCTCTTCGCATTCCAAAGCGAATCCCGCTGCCCCCTCGCGACTCCGGCACAGCCCACCGCCACGCAGAGCACGCCTATGTTCGCGCCATCAAGGCGCGTTGCTTTCCCGACAACGACCTCCCGCCACGTCTCCTCTGCCCTGCGCGCCATGGCGCCAGGCGCAAACCCCCGCTGCTGCGGAGGCGTAAGCACGCATCCTGAGTGTCTGCTGCCCTCACTGATGATCCGCCTGATCGGTCTGAGAACTGAACGGCTGTGGAAAGCGGTCGCATCCTGCCATCTCATCCCACTCCCCCCTCATCCTTCTCTCGCGCACCACCGCGCCGCCCCCCCTCTGCCCGCGCGCCCCCCTGATGGTCTCAATCGGCCGGGCGTGCTTGCTGGCAAGGGTGGCGGGGCGTCCACGAGCGCTGATTTGTTGGCAGCGTGGCTCGCAGGGGACCCCGACCAGGGCCGCCGCCGCCCCTCTGTGACAGAGGGGGGCCGTCGCGATCACGACGGCGCCCCTGCCCCGGAGGGGCGGCGTCGCGATCACGACGGCGCCCCTCTGCGGCAGAGGGGCGCCCGCGAACAGGACGGCAGGGCGACGAGCAGGACGACGAGCACCGAGACAGGAAAACTCGACACGGGAGGGGGGCAGGAACGCACGAGGGAGGACGGAGAGGGAGGCGGCGAGGCATGAGGGGAGGGCAAGACGAACCGAGGATAGACAGATCTCATGGAGAAGGGAACAGGGAGGAGGCGACGAGAACAGAGGAGAGAGATCTCACGGAGGAGGGAACAGGGAAGAGGAGAGAGGAGTGGGAAGACCAGGACGAGGAGCACGCATCGGCGAAAGTAGGCCCTCGCACTTGCCCCATGTTTCAGCGCCCGCTGCGCCGCCGCGCCGTGGCCCACCGCCACTACTGCGGCGGATGCATGACCTCCCCCTCCCTGTCCTACGCTGTTTCTTCTGCCACCCTCCCCCCGGCTGCCTCTGCGTTGATGTAACTCCCGACGAGCTTGAAGGAATCGACCACACGTAGGGGGCGATCCGCCAGTGTGAGCTGGGTAACGGCGGCGTGAAGCTCGTCGGTGAGCGCCCACCCTGCCACTTTACCAGGGTGGATGCGTTGACCTGAGAATCGATCAAACTTGGCGGTTTCGTCGAGAGATTTCTGCAGCTCAGAAGCGGCGTGGGTAGTGGAGTTGCTGTCGTCGACAAAGGTAGTGCTGAGTGATCGAGGAACGTATCGGTGCTGCCTCTTTGTCCACACGCACATGAGCAGCTTGATGTCGTCCAGGGACCACGAGCTTCCCTGGAGGTGACCGTTAGTCCTGGCCAGGTCCTTAGAGTACGCTCCGTTCATGCGGATGTAGCGTTTGTGGTGTCTGTAAAAATTTCGGCGGACAGTAACGATGTCTTGAGGGCACCCCGCGTGCAGCGCAAGGTTAAGACAGATGTCCGTGATGAGGTAGTCGAAGCACTTCTGTCGGTCAAGGGCAGCTCCAGCTAAGGGGAGGAGTAAAGCCCTGGCGTGTTCGATGCGCAGGGCGAGAGAGGTGCTGACATCCCCAATGGTGGCTTTGGGAACAGCGCCGAAGCTCGTGGCATGGGTCCATCCTTGCCGCCAGGTCGTGAGGCTACGGTAGGCTGGCGCTTCCCACGCATACATCCATACGGAAAGAACCGAGAGAAGTCGTTGGTCCGTCGGGAGTTCCCCTCGGCCTTTTCGGAGGCACGGGTTTGGCACGTGCAGGAGGGGCTCGGGGATGGTGCCAGTGCGTTGCATAGCACGTAAGACGCTGGCGAAGAGGCGAAGGATGTCGTCGGGTAACTCCTTAGCCTCCTTAGTTGTCCAGCCGTCGAGTCCCCCCGCGCGGCGCGGTGAACGGGTGCGAATGAAGTGGATGAGTTGGTCGTCGGTGAGGTGGAAAGGGGCTGCTGGTGATGGCGTAGGCAGCTCTTGTCGGTACTCGTCGTAGAAGTCCGCCCACGTCGGCATAGCTTCGGCATCATGGCCCGCGCGAGCGCGGTACCTGCCCAAGATGGGCTCCCAGGTGTCGACCATGAGCTTAAGCATGTCTTTGGTGTTGGCAACAATGGCGTAGGCGGGGAGGGCGTCAGGAACCTGGGCAGGTGGTGAGTCACGGGTGTGGCCTTCGTCGTTGTCCGTGTCGAGCGAACTACCGTCGCTGGGGCTGAAGCCGCCGGCGTCGGTGTCGGCATCACTATCGTCCGTGCTAGCTCGGTCAGGGTTGAAGGCGGTGGTGTCGCAGTGGAGCTGTGCATCGTCGGGAGTGGTAGGCGTGCGGAGATACGCCGTGGGCGAGCAGTCGGCAGCCCGTGCGTATATGGCCGCCTTTAGCCCGCTTGGCTCGCGGACACCCTCAGCCCAGATCTTGATGAGTTCAGCTTTGGCTCGGTTTGCACGTCGCGCCAGCTCTGAGTCAAGGTTTTGAATCAGACGGTCCAGGTGCTCTCCGCGTGGTGCTGGCACGTCGGGGGTCCAGGCCTCGGGAAAGGCCAGGAGGGCCGTGGGGCGCAGCTTGTGGCAGAGAAGGCGGGCCGCGGTCCACGTGCAGTCGATGCGCTGCGCCAGATACGGCGGGATAGCACGGCAGTCGATATGATGGTGCTGTCCGATGAAGCGAAGCTCGCAAAGTTGCCGATGGAGCTTGCGAAGGCGGTTCATGTGAATCGTGGAAGCTCCGTAGGTGGGAAAGGCGCGGGGGACGGCGGGTCGCTCCTCGAACGTGGGTGTGAGCCCGTGCATGGTAGGGGCCTTCTTTTTTGGGTGGTCTGGCGGTGGAGGCGGCAGGTCGCGCAGCCGCGTGAGATGGTACTCATGGCTGGCCTCGTTTGCCAGGGCGAACATGCGTTCCACATCGTCACGTGTGTCAGCCTGCTCCATGCGGTCATGGTATCGCCCAGCGATGAGGGTCCCTAATGCCTGAAGTTCGTGGTCCTCATGAGCTCCGTCGTTAGGAGGGTAAGGCGTGGGGGCCAGAAGGCGTGGGGCCGTATGGTCGAGGCGGCTAAGGTCGAGTGTGACCTGCAGGCCAACATGGGACTTCGCTGGCAAGTCACGCAGATAGCAGAAGTCGGTGACAAGGGATCGCGCAGCTTGGTTGGCGATGATATAATCGATGCGCGAAGTGCGGGGGCACTTGGTGACGCGGTCCCAGTCAGGGATATTGCCATATGTGTGCATGGTGTGGTCTGGTGTGCCTTCAGCGACGTTAAACCATCCGTGCTGCATCATGTGCAGCAGATGTGGATTGTCGTCGATGTTCGTGTTGGCGTCCATGCAAATGAAATACGGGGCTGAGCCGACCCTCGCGGCGGCGCAATCAGCGAGCCGAAACAAATCGGCGCTGTCCCCTCCAGCGACCCCGTAGAGGCTCGCAATGTAGATCCCAGCGGGCCCGTGGTTGTTTCGTCGCCGCCTGCGGCGGTGCTGGGTGCAGAGCGGGAGGAAGGCCTCGTGCCATCGTTTCTTGGCCTTGAGGGTGGCGATACAGGACGCAGTGTCGTCGACGGTGGAGTCGACGATGGCGTCCTTAGAGAGGATGGCGACCCCCCCCGAGGCGCCGGTGTTGCCCTCGACCGTGTGGTCCGTGCCACCGTGAGCAGCTTTGCGCTGGGCTCGCGCCAGATCCAGGTCAGGTCCCAGACTGGCCTGATATCCTCCGTGGTGTGGATTGGCGGCGTTGGTAGCGATGGCTTGCCTGGTAGGCTTGGCATGTCGGGTCTCCTGCAGTGCTATGACTGCGGCGTTGTGGTCGACACCTAGAGCGGTGATGGTTGGCCAGTTCGCTGGGAGACTCGTGATGTTGAGGCTGACGAGGTGGATGGAGCGACCTGGCCCGTCTCCGTCGGTGGAGCTGGGGTTAGCACGCCCCGCACGGTGGAGGGCAGCCTGGCCCTCGCCCAGGTAGAAGGCTTGGCCACAGTAGGAGCTCATGGCGTCGCGGCCGATTGGCTTGGACGGGGCTGAAGCCGCCGTCAGGCCAGAAGTATAGGCAAGGCATGGTCGACGCTGCGCCGGGGGGGGTTCATAAACATCGGCAAAACTGCCTCGAAAAATCCTCCTCACTCCTGCACCGTGGGGGACGGGGGGAGGAGAGGTGAGACGGCAGCAGAGGGAGAGGGAGGCGACTCCTCGATCCGTCCTGCCGAGAACAAGAACAAAAGCAAACCAGCGGCGGCAGCTCGGCGCGGCAGCGGCGCAGCGCGCGCGCACATACTGCGCACGCGACACCGCTGGTCCGTCCTGCGGCGGCGCGCCCGCCCCGTGAGTACCGTGATGAGCAGCATCAGCTGGAACAGCTTGTTCATGCGGTGGACCTTGTGGCTGCTGCGGAGGACGCTCAGCCAGCGCTTCAGCCACCAGCTGGGCGTGGCGAGCGGCGCGGTCGGTGGCCTGGCGCTGAGCCTCATCCATGCCCGCTGCCGTGAGGCACGCGTTGCGGACAGGGCTGACTCCACGCGGGGCCGCCGCTGCCGCGGCAGCGGCTGAGGTGGCGGGGGCGCCGCCATGGCTCCGAGGAGACAGCGGTGAGCCGCCACCGAAGCCCGCCGCGAGGTCCTTGACGCGGTACTTGTTCTTGAAGGGGTCGAAGGTCGGCGCCTCGTCGATGGGGACGACAACGCGGGTGGGCGGTGGCAACTCCTGGTCCGTGGACGGCGTCGGCTCGAGGTCGACCTGGCCAGGTTCGATGGCGCTGGCACCGAAACGTGGCACCACCTCGGGGGCTTGGCCATCAGCCTGAGTCTCGCGGGGCGGCGAGCTCGTGGAGCTCCCAGGGGCCTTGCGCGAGCTGTGGCGGCTGCAGGACCGGCTGCGCGGGACGCGCCCGCCCGTGTGGCGGTCACGTGGCGAGGTCGCCTGGGCGTTAGCGCGCGCAGAGTCCGCCCTGCTCGGGGAGCGGATCGGCGCTGCGCAGGGTGTTGGGCCGGGCTGGCGGGAGCCGCCTGTGCCGCCCGCCGCCGAGGCTGCAGCCTGTTCAGGGTCGACGGCGTCAGGCCGGGGGCTGACGTGGTGGGCACTACCCTCGCTATGCCGCGGGGAGGCGCTGTGGTGCGCCTGGATGTGCGTGAGGACGAGCGGGACGAGCGGCTGCCGCTCGCGCTCAGGGGGGGCTGGTTTTGCCTGGGCAGGGCGCAGCGCTGCGGCCACGTTTGGCGGGGGCGTGTGTTGGCGCGGTTGCCAGGCACGCACGTTCGCCTCGCGCCATCCTTCAGGGCGCCCTGTCCTGCCACGGCTTGGTGCAGCCCCCTGGGCTGAAGCCGCAGGGGTTACCACTGCGGGCTGGTAGCTGGCGGTGCTGTCATGGCGGCCTGGGTAATGGCCCCAGGCACGCGTGGACCCTGGCACGGGCGAGGTGGCCCGTGGGGGAGCCTGCACGAGTGCACGCGGGTAGCCGATGACCGCTGGGTGCACCCTGGCGTGGGGGGCGTGGCCATAGCTGGAGGCGGCTGCTCCTGCCGCCGCGGGCCTGGCGCCAATGGGGCCACGGTGATAGGCGGCGCCCCCGCCGTACACCGCGCTGTCGCCTGTCGGGACGCGCGCGGGAGAGCGGTTGCGTGGCGTGCTCGGCTGATCTGCGTCGCGTTGGTCGCGCTGCTGGGTGCGCTGCTGGTGCTGTTGGTAGCGCTGCTGGTCGGCTCTCGAGAGCGGGCGGGTGTCGGGGAGGATGGTGGGCACGTCGGGCCGCCGCCAGCCCTGATAGACGTGCTCGAAGGCATGGTCTGGGTAGGTCTCCCCGACGGGTGAGTAGCGCCGCACATGCTCCACGTAGTCAATGTTCTGCGGCTCGGGGAGCACCGTGATGTTCACAGCTCGCTGGTGCGCTGGTCCATAGAGACAGAAGCTACCACGGTTGCTGCGGTCGTGGTTCAGCTCGGCTTCGGTCGTGGCACGGCTCACCATGGCGTCGCAGAGGCGCATGTCGTAGTCGAGAGCTTGAGGCCCAGGGCCGCCCTCGGCATCCCAGTACAGTACCACATCTCGCCAGCGGGTGCGGGTAGTGTGGATGCGCTCGGCGATAGACTCGCAGACGGTCCTGACTGTGACACGATCCCTATGCATGTTGGTGATGGCTAGGGAGTAAGGTCGGCGGACCGTTTTGTTGAAGATGAAGTCCTCCTTGAGGGCCTGGTGAGGGCCGAAGAGCACGTAGCCTTCCCTCCACAGCGGTTGGTCGGGAGACGGGTCTTCAGGCATCCCCGTTCCTGTGAACCCAGGTGGCCGCCTCGTGCCGTCGGGCAATCCCTGCTTGAGGACGCGACGCGGCCTCGGTGGTAGATACCATTGACCCTGGTAACCTGCTTGGCCTGGTTGTGGAGGCTCCCCCCCGGGGCCTGAAGGCGCTCGGGGGGTTCCTTGAGGTCGTGCTGGGCTGGCGCGTTGCCGTATTGGCGGGCGAGGATGTGCGGAGGCATCCCTGTGGCACGGACGTCGAACAGGCTGTGCGGACGAGGCGGATGAGGGCATCTGCTGGAGAGGCAGCATGTGTCGGAGTCCCTGTTGTCGGTGCTGTACGCACACGTCCAGCTGTTGCAAGAGTAGTCCGTGGACCAGTCCATAAGTGCACGTAGTCCGCTGAGGGAGCAGTCTGGGCACGTTGGTTGGCCCGAGGTGCCGAGCTGCGTGTTGCGGCGGGCAGCACAATACTGACAGCATTGGAATCGGCACTGTAGGCAAGTCCAGCGTCCTGGTAGGGGCGGGAGCGCTTGCTCGTCGGTGACTGCGTCGTCTGGGTGGGGTCGGGGTCGATCCCACAAGGGCCAGACGTCGGCGAACCAGGACTGGCCTGTAGTGCGGACCACCTCCGCGGGGAGGCGAGCGTCGTCAGCATGGCGCTCGATCCACTGGGGCCCCAGGTCCGCTGGGATCATGACCGTGCGCCAAGTGTCGTCCGCCTTGACGTGGACTTGGGTCGATGCCCAGAGCCTGGTAGTGGTGTCGCCATGGTCGTGGTGGAGGATGACCCAGCCGTCGCGACCCGCAACCGCAGGGTCGATGACGCGGTGGCCCACGACTGTCGTCCCCCACGGTAAGTAGGCGCCGTCGTGGTGCTCGCCCGGGTCAAGCCAGACCTCGATGCCAGGGGCGTTGACACGGGCCCGCACATCGCGGACGTGGAATGCGAGGACGTGGTAGGCGGTCGGCTCCTCTTCCGTCTCGATGTGCTCCCACGTCTCGATGTCGCTGTTGTCCGAGGTGGAGTTTCCGCCGCTCTGCCGTGACGAACGCGAGGCGGATCGCCGTGGGCGGGCATGGCCTCGGGCGAGGGCGGCGGCCGCGCTGATGAGGGACGGCATACGGCGGTCGTCGGCTCCCGATGTCGTCGATGAGCGGTCTGGACTGTGTCCCAGGGCGACACCTGACTGATAGGTGTGCGATGGGCCAGACGCGGCCCCAGGGCTGGAGCCGCTGGGGCGCGGCGCTCGTGCGTCGGACTGCCCCCGCACGGGGGCGGCCTGCAAGCCAGTGTACACCAGGTCGATCAGTGGCTGCGGGTCCAGCTGGAGCTTGCGAAGCGAGACGCGCGGACGGGGCTGGTTGGGGTCGGCCCTGGTGGCTGCTTCGGTGTCGTAGTGCTGTTTAGCCCATGCTCGCGCTGCCTCTGGCGAGTATAGTGCCTGCGGCGGTGGCCACGCTGCCGCGATGTCCAGCCGACGCCAGGTGTTAGCTTCCTGGTCGCGGGCTTCAGCCGCCTCGCGGAGGTCTGGGTGGTCGTAGCCGGCAATGTGGAGGGCGTGCGCACAGTCGCCCATGCCATAGGCTTGTGGTAGGGCACGGCACCTGGAGGCAGCTTCCGTGGGGGCACACCAGTCCATGCGGATGAGGAGGCCCAGGACCCGTGGGTAGATGAGGCGCGCTCCGTGAGCCTCCCCTTTCACGAAGTTGTGCCAGTTCTCACCGCGCGGCGGTTTGGTAGCCTCGCACATCCAGAGCGCGATGGGTCCCCACGCGAGGGTGTCGTCTTCGAGGCTGCAGGGCGGGTGAGGCGGCACTGCGTACCACGCGGCCAGCGACGGGTGCACACTCACATACGCGCGGCCAACATTTGTGGCGGTTCGACCCTTCGCTTCACGACGGGGGCCCGGCAGGAGGTGACCTCCGTTGAAAGCGAGACGAGCCGCAAGGTCGCCGCGGGTCCCGTGCCAGAAGACCGTGGGCGTGTCAGTGGTGGGTTGACGGAGGTCCCACGTGAGGTAGGGGAAGATCGTCTCGCCTGAGTTCCCGCCCGAGTCTTCCAGCACCCAAGTGAGTCGGTTCGGGGGCCTCTGCATGATGTCAGTCCACGGCGCCAACGCTTGGAGCGTTGGATCATGGGTGAATCGAGGATGGTCGTGGAGTCGCAGGGCGTCTTTGATGTCCTCTGTAGTCACGCCACTGTTACCAAGCGCGAAGCCGTTCTGGCACAGGGCGGTGAGGATGCTCGTCGGCGGCACGGGGACCGCTGGGTCGCGCTGGATGGTGTTGCGTAAGTTGCGCGTCGGTGGCCTGAGGGCTGGGTGGGGCGTACCAGGGCCTGGAGGCGCCTGGGGCCTGGCGGGTGATGCGTAGCGTGCTCGCCGCCGTGGTGGTTGGGTGTCCATGTCGGAAGAGGAACCACGAGCATCTGCATGTCGGAAGATGGACCACGGGCTGTCGAGGGTGCGCTCACGTGTTTCCCTTGCCTCGGCGTCGCTGGCCTGAGCTGTGGCGTCTTCGTGAGTCGGCGGGTTACCATAAGCCGCGCCGCTTATGGGGCCGTCTCGCGGGGACGGGCTGGTCGACCGTGGTGTGACAGACGAGGCTCGCGATACCGCGGCAGTGACTTCGACAATGGCGGCGGTGGTGGCGGTGGTGACATCGGCGACTGCGGCGGCAACTGCAGCAGCATAGTGCTCCTGTAGCAGCGGGTGTCGAAGAGAGTGCACGTGCTGGCTCTCGGGTTCGTCGGGATGCGTGCACGGCATTGTGTGTGTGGCCTCATCGCGCGGCCTCCTGCTCGGTTGGCAACAGCGGAGGCACCACTGGGCCGTGGGTGAGTCCAGGGCGCGCGCACAGATGCGGGCTCCTACGTGTCCGACGGCTCCTTGAGCGAGAAGTTTGGCGCCGACCAGGAGAAGACCGCAAACCACTCCGCCTGTGGCAATAGCTCCGAGTTTGCCGCTGGCCCATTTCAGGGCACCCCCGAGACCAGACCCGACTGCGCTGGCTCCGCCCGAGACGATGTCTCTGAGTTTGGCACTGGTCCACTTGAGAATACCCCACAAGGCGGGCGTGGCGTTGTATGCCGTTGTGCGTCGGGGCGTAGTGGACACGGATGGGCCTGGTGCCGCAGCTTCACGTCGTCGTCGCTGCCGGTAGCTGGGGTCTCGGCTCGGTGTCGGCAAGTACCCGTCGATCTGGTCCTTGTACGGCATGGCTACCACGATGGCATACGTGGCCACGAAGAGGCAGATGAGACAGCCGCAGCGTCGGGAGGCCGCTGCGCTGTGCGGGGCCTCGTAGGAGCCGCTGGCGTCAGGGCTCGCGTCCTCGATGGGGTCGTTGTCGATGCCAGCCTGCCAGTGGTCGACGGCGCTGGAGTTGGAGTCAGTCGCGTTAGCACGGCAGACCAGGGTGCGGGGCATGGTTCTGCCACCTGAGGTCTGAAGACGCCCAGATCCAGCCAATGCTGCAGCGGGGCTGAAGCCGCCACTGCGCGGGCTGGTTAGAGCTGGCGGTGCAGTGGGATGGCTTGTCTCGTCGGCGGCAGTGGCGCCTTCGGCGTCGCTGAGCTGTGCACTGGGGTCGGCCTGGGCCGAGTTGTTGGGCGGACTGCTGTGCGACAGGGGGCGCCCTGTGTAGGGTTCGCTGTCACGGTCGCGCTGGGCCGTGTCACCTGGCGATGTCGTGCCGTCGCGATCCTGGGTTTCCATGTCGTGGATGGAGTCGTTCTGGCTATCGTCCGACGCGTGGAACGAGTCCAGGGATATGTTGCTGATACCGCTGGCCGCGATGTGCTGGAGCAGAAGCGGTTCGGCGTCGGCCGCGGGCTGGTCACACGTGGCGTGCTGGGCGGGGGGGCCAGCTGGCGGTGGTAGGTTTAGCGGTTCCATCGGTGCCGCGGCGAGCTCCGCCTCGACAAGCGGCTGCATGTCTGGCGGGTGGTGCAGGATCGCATCCGCGAGATACGCCATGGCGTCTTGGTCGGGTGGAGGGAGGCCTCTTGGCAGCAGGCGTGGGCCCGTGAGAGGAATGGCGGCAGTGGTGCCGCGAAAGCCTCAGGGCCGACGAGCTGGGCACGAGCGCCCTGGTATTCCAGAAGGAGGCCAAAGTAGCGGGTGGGGTACTCGTGGCTGCCCTGGATACGAGTGAGGTTGCGGTTGGTGCGCTGTCTGTCGGGGCCCGCTCTGTGCCAGATATCCTCGCACATGTCGAACGCGGTGCGGTGGCGCAGGGCGTCGTTTTTCTCCGCGGAATCCTCCTGGAAAAAGTGGTCGTACTGTGGCAGATGGAGCGTCGCCAGGATGTGCGGGACGCAGTCCTCGAGCCATGCCCAGAACACGTCCTGATGGTCCTCACCTGGTGCCCACGCCGCGGCGCACGGTATGAGCCGTGCTCGGATCATCATCAGGTGCCAGAAAGCGGGGTCCTCCTCGGGTTCGCCCCTGGCGCACAGAGGGGTAATGGGACCCGTGGGGCTAAAGCGGGGCACGACAGCGGGGCTGAAGCCGCCACTGCGTGCCTGGGCCTTGCCAGCGGCCCCGTCGAGGGTGTGCTGCACGACGGTCGAGGACAAGCTGAGGACGGACTGCGATGCCTGTGTCGTGGTTGACGAGGGCGTGCTCGTAGGAGACATGCTGGTACTCGCCGTAGCCGTCGTAGTAGCCGTCGGAGTCCCAGGGGGGCAGCGCGTGGGGCGGGGCCCCTGGTGCTGCTCAAGCCAGGCGCTCGCGATGGCGCCCAGCGGCCCGGTGCCGCACGGACCCGCGGCGGCGGTGCTGTTCACGATCGGGTCCAAAATGGCGCAGTGATCGTATTTGTAGATGCTGTCATCGTAAAGGTAGAAGAGCGTCCCACGTTCAGCGTGTCGCAGGAAAACCTCTCCTCCGTGCTGAGGCGCACCGCCTGAAGACGGGTGTGCTCCAGCTAGCGAGGGGAGGGCCAGGCTGCAGGCAAGGCGCCACATGATGGCGAGGCCTGGCGGGCGGCGCGAGCGATGAGCCGAAAGCTGCATGTCAGCACACGTCCTCAAATACCCCTGAATGCTCATGTACATTGCTACAATCACGCCCCCTGCAAGACTACGGGTGTCCCTACACCAGATAGCTTGCGCGTGCTGCTGCCAAAACAGACATGAGGTGACAAGAAAGAGATACGACGCGAAGAGGGGAGAGATGCCTCTGAAGGCGCTTCCTCGGAGGGCTGAGGCGGGCTCTCTGAGGCACCTTCAATAGGGTTCCTGGGTGGCCCGACCCTTGTCCTTGCCTTTGTCGGCCCCTGGGGGCCCCGTCCCTGGGGTGACCTGGCCTGGCTGGTCGATCCAACTGCAGGCAGCCACGGGTTCGGCGGCCGCTGCAGCTTCCTCCTTCTTAGTTTCCAGAGTGGCCACTTGTGGCAGGTGGATGGTGCCTCCCGTGAGGTGCCCGAGGAGGGTCTGGATGTCGCCGCGCAGTGCAGCGGCGTCGGCGGTTGCCGTCTGTTGCTGGGTGACGACGGTGGCAAGCCCCCGTTCCAGCCCTGAAACGTGCTCCGTGAGTGTGGCCTGGGAGTAGAGAACGCCCGCAAGCTGCACCTGCATGTTATCCACCGTGTTGGCTAGCAGCTCGTGCTGCTGTTCCATGTGCTGGATGCGGGTCGTGGCAGCGTCGGGCGGTTTAGAGGCCGATGCGAAGCGCTCGCCGAAGGTGTTGAGTTCGTGGGAGGCCACGCTGTATTCATCACCTGATGAGAGGATCTCGACGTCGTCGACGTCGCCTGGTACTTCGGCGGCTGTGGCAGCGTCGCCTTCGGTGTGGCCCCCACCTTCTGCCGCCGCTGTGCCAAGCCAGGAGTCATGGCCACGTGGTCCTGGGGCGGCCATCGGTTCAGCGGCTCCGTCCGTGCCGTGCGGGGGTGCAGAGGAGCTGCGGCCTGGGGCGCAGGGTGACCTTGCGTGCGGCGTGGCGTCACGTTTCCCGCTGGAGGAGCGGTGGTGCTTGGCTGAAGGCTCCTCCTTGGGGATCAGGAGCGGTGCGACGCCCTTGCCTTTGGGCGTGGCAGTCATGAGGTCGTGGAGGTAGGGGCTCTGGGCCGCTTTTGTGAGGAGTGTGCCGGTGGCGGGGCTAAAGCCGCCACCACCGGCTGGCGGCGTCACAGGCTCTGTGATGGTGGTAGGCGTGACGATGGTAACGTTGTCCCGCTTCGGCACCACCTCAGCCAGCGGGGCCTCGGTGATGCTCCACGGGATGGGGCACCCCGCAACCTGCACCGTATAGGTGAGTGGGGGCCGATGAGCGCGCACTAAGGCAAACTGGGCCGCAGTGGCTGGGTCCCAGGCGGTGTGGTAGACCTCACAGTCCCATTTAACGGACGGGCCCGTGAGAGTCTTGGCGAGCTGGGTCAGCGTGGCGTGGCGTGCCGCAATGCCAGTGATGCGGTAGCGCGTCTTGGTGAGGGTAGCTTCGCAGCCGCGGATGCTGACAGCAGCGGCCTTGGCGACGTCGGACCCCCGTGGAACACGGATCCCCAGTAGGCCTGACTTGCCGTGCCTGACGACTCCCAGGGCCTTGAACTCCACCGACTTCTGGAACGCGTCTGCCATCGTGATGGGCTGGTCCTCGGGGAACCAAACGGTCTGATACTTGTCGGCGGTGGGCTCGTCTGCGCCTACATTGCTGAGGTCGTAGGTGGCACCGAGTTGCCCTGATCCCGCCAGGACCTTGTCGACCGCTTGTAGACTGACGCCGAAGGTGGCAGCCAGGGACCTCTTTCCGACGCCCGATCCAAACCTGCCTAGGCTTTTGCAGGGTTCGAGGATGGTGACGGCTTTCAAGTTGCCGTGGAAGAGGGCCTTGAAGGTGTCCTGGAGCTGGCCATCGAGCTCCTGGCGGCGAGCGTCTTTCTTGGACTCCTTGTGCTTTTGGCGCGCCTTGTCCTGTGGAGCGGAGTCGCCTCGAAAAGGGACCTTGGCGCGTGGACCACCGTTCACGGGGGCACCTCCCGAGAACTGGTCCTCGAAGGCCTGGTGCATGGAGGGGACTGCGGCAATGGCCTTGGTCTCGTGTATGGTCGCCCGAATCCAGCAGACGTGGTCGGCAGGGTCGATGGTGGCGACGGCTACCTTTTCCGTGCAGGCGACCTCCTTGGTGCCCAGCTGGTACACGGTCACGGGGACGTGCGTGTGGACCACTTTGGGCGCCTTGGGGTGACGCTTCAGGACGGGGACGGCGAGCTCGGTGCCGACGTAGTTGTCGTTTTTCGGGCCCTTGACAGCAATCGCGAGCTGACCCGTGGCTCGCTTGCCTTGCTCGAGGTGGTGTTGCAGCAGCCGTTCACCGCTCTCGTAGTCGTGGAGGCTGATGCTGGGCTTGTACGTCTTGCCGTCGTCAGGTGATGTGGGTTCGGCAAGGACAGGGACCTTCCAAAAGGCAGGGTCCAAGGCGATGAATTGGGTGTCCGCAGCCTGAAGACGTGCGGAGCCCGATGGTGGGTGCGAAGTGTCACCGCCAGTGCGCTTAGGCTTGCTGCGCTGGTAGTGGTCGAGCGTGTAGCTGATCTGGTTGGCGGCGCACATGCGGATAAGGGCGCTGCCAAGCTTCTTCGTGTTTGACTTGTGCATGTCGTACTTTGCCTGGAGCTCGTCCGCGTTCAGTTCGGCTAGCCCGTTATAGGCGGCCGTGGGGCGGTCAGACCCCGCTTGCCTGAACGCTGCGATGCAGTCCTGCTTGCGTTGAAGGAGGGACCCTTCAGCAGCAGGGCGCGTGGGGCGGGAGCTCGGAGGCTGCTTAGAAGAGTGACGGCGCTCCGGCTTCTTGGGGGCCATTGCTGCGGGCACTCTGGTGCGGAGAGGTGACGCGAATCAGTAGGGTCCTGCTGGGGCCCCTCCGGTCTCGCGAGGCCTGGGAGTCTGACTCCGAGGCGGGGCGCTTCGCGTCGCGGCTGCGGTCTGAGTGCAGGGCACTCTCGAGCCGAGACTATATATATATAGAGAGAGAGAGAGGGATAGAGAGAGAAAGGGAGTGGGAGAAAGGGGGAGATAGAGAGAGAAAGAGAGAGAGAGGTTTAGTTTTAATTTGATGTGTAGGTGGATGTGAAGGAGAGAGAGAGAGACGGATAGAGAGAAGATAAAGAGAGAAGTAGATAGGGAGAGGGGGAAGTTGAGAGAGGGAGAGAGAGGAGTAAGAGGAGAGAGAGAAAAAAGAGAGAAGAGAGAAAGAGAGAGGAGAGAGAGAGAGAGAGAGGAGAGAGAGAGAGAGAGGAGAGAGAGAGCGAGAAGAGAGAAGAGAGAATAGAGAAGAGAGAAGATAGAAGAGAGAGAGAGAGAGAGAGAGAGAGAGAGGAAGAGAAGAGAGAGAAGTGGAGAGAGAGAGGGGGGGGGGGGAGAGAGAGAAAGAGAAAGAGAGAGAAGAGAGAGAAGAGAGAGAGAGAGAGGAGAGAGAGAGAGAGAGGAGAGAGAGAGGAGAAGAGAAGACGAAGATAAGTGAAGAGAGAAGATAGATATAGAGGAGATAGAGAGAAGAGAGAGATATAGAGAGAAAAAAAAAAAGAGAGAGCGAGAGAAGAGAGAGATATAGAGAGAGAGCGAGAGCGAGAGACGAGAGAGAGAGAGAGAGCAGAGAGAGAGAGCGAGAGAGAGAGAGCGGGAGAGAGCGAGGGATAGCGAGAGAGAGAGCGAGAGAGAGCGAGTGAGAGCGAGAGAGAGAGAGAGAGAGAGAGAGAGAGCGAGAGAGAGCGACAGAGAGCGAGAGACAGCAAGAGAGAGCGAGAGAGCGAAAGAGAGAGAGAGAGAGAGAAGAGAGAGAGAAAGAGAGAGAGAGAGAGAGCGAGGGAAGAGAGAGAGAGAGAGATAGAGAGAGAGAGAGAAAGAGAGAGAGAGAGAGAGATAGAGAGAGAGAGAAGAGAAGAGAAGCGAAGAGAAGAGAGAGAGCGAGAGAGAGAGAGAGGGAGAGTGAGAGAGAGAGGAGAGAGCAGAGAGAGAATAGAGAGAAGAGAGAGAGGAGAGAGAGAGAGAGAGAGAGAGAGAGAGAGATAGAGAGAGGCAGAGATAGAGGCAGAGAGACAGAGGCACAGAGAGAGAGGCAGAGAGAGACAGAGAGGAGAGAGAGGCAGAGAGAGAGAGGAGAGAGAGAGAGAGCAGAGAGCAGAGAGAGAAGAGGAGAGACAGAGACAGAGAGAGAGAGAGAGAGAGAGAGAGAGAGAGAGAGAGAGAGGCAGCTCAGTCACACTTAAATCCAGATTCGTCCTCACCGAGTCCCACCACCAAGGGAGCGCCAGCAAGGATATGCACATATGGGGATCCCCACGCAGTGAATAATTGTGCAAGGGATTCTTGAAAACGTGTGATTTTTGATGCGCGAGAGTGCGCGCATAGTGTTTTTTGCAGGGGATGGCGGGGGGCAGTGATACCAGTCTGGTTGGGATAGTACGAGTCCATACTTAAGATGGACGAGTGTGCAGAATAATTGTGAAATCGCAAAACCCCAGGGTGGACCGTTAACTCCGGGGGTGGGGGGGTGGGGTAGAGTCTATTTTTTGGAAAAGAGAATGGATTTTTACGAGTTGACGCATTCCATGCCCATGTAATCATTCCCCCCCCCGCAACTTAGTTTGCAAAACCCATGCGGTGGCGATTGCGATGGGTGCTTGGCGTTGGCGGGGGCATCTTCGCGGCCGCGCCGAAACATGCGCGCGCGGCGGCCTGCTATTTTGGCGCGACCGACGCGGCCGCGGTGGCGCTGACCGTTGGGTGCATCCCAGCGGGAACGTCAGTGTGAGTCGGCGACTTTGGCGGGCGCGGTGACATGGCAACGTCGACAATGGTAGACACGATGATGAGAGTAGGGATGTCGGTGACGATGTTGACAACGACGACGGCGCGGCCAGCGCGGGCGCCAATGCTGATCACGCCGGCGACGATGACGGCGTCCTCGCGTCAGTGATGAAGGTTTTGGGAAGAGTTCGGCATGCGCGCGCGGCCGACGCGCGAGATTGGCCCGCGTGGTGTCATTTGACACGGGCCTGCCTCCAACACGCGCGCAAAGGCGTGCGAATGATTTCGGCATGCGGCGCCAAAAGCCCGCCTGGCATAATTCCATGAACATGTTGTATGACCTGTGGTATTCTTAAGCGTTCGCCTGAGCGCGAGCGTGTTTCTTTTGTTGGGGGTGTTGTTTTGAAAATGGATGTGCGAAACTATTGTTTTATATCAAAGTCCCTTTATGGGCAATCGGTTCCGAAACCGTTGCGAAGCCGGAGGTTTTTGACAGAATTCGGCATGCGCGCGCGACGAGTCGCGCGCGTGCGTTTCGCACATGTTTTCCAAAAACTTTCGCGACGGCACGCGAGCGAGGGCGTTCAAACGATTTGGACACGCGCACACGCGAAACTTGTTTGGTAGCATTTTAGGAACATGATGAACAATTTATGTTTTTTTTTGCGCAGTCGCAAGAGCGCGCGCGATTTTTTTGTTGTTGGTTGAACTCCGTGTTGCGAAACCTCACGTTTTTATATGTTTTTTGGGCACTCGGTTTGGAAGTATTTACGCAACCTCTGGTTTTTGGGGGATATCGGCATGCGCGCGC
>CAUYUJ010018945.1:132500-150000 GCA_963575745.1 Prorocentrum cordatum
AAGGGCTCCCCGAGGTTCGACGACCTGAAGCTCCGGAGCCCCGAGGCGGCGGCGTGCACCCGGCTCGGGGTCGGCGAGCGCCGCCTGGGGTCCGTGAGGTTCGTCGAGGAGGGCAGGTGGAAGCAGCAGCTCAGGAGCCCCGCTGGCCGGGCCGCGGGTCACACCAGCAGCTCTCGGAACGGTCGACACGGATGCGGAAACAGTGGGTACACAGGTCAAGAGCAGTTCTTCAGCCGCGCGCAAAAGGGAGGTGGGGGGAGGGGGGAGGGCTTCTCAGAAGCACCCTTGCTTCTTAGAAGGCGCGGGCCTTCTCTGTAGATGTCAGGCCGGCGCCTTCTAAGAAGCAGCCTCCTTCTGAGAAGCCCTCCCCCTCCTTTCACCCCCTTGTGCGTGCCGCCAATGCAGTACAGTTCAACAGCAGTTCTGGTTCATTCTGAACAGGGCCCGCTGTCGGCGAGGCCGTGGTAGTACTTCAGCAGAGACAGAAGGCCGCCCCCCCCCAGCAGCGGCCGCTGTCGGCTTTGGACAACACCCGTTGTTGGGCATCGGGCCCATTTTTTCGGTGCGCGCGTCGGACGCCCAAAAGTTCTCGCCATGGGGGATGCGGGCCTCCTGGGGCCCCCCGCGGGCCCGCGGCTCGTCGCCGCGTCTGGCCTCCTGGGGCCCCCCGCGGGCCCCAGGAGGCCTTCCGAAGACGACTCGGGGCGAAGGGCTCGTCCTGGAGGCAGGCCCTCGGGGGTCCAGGGCCCGTGCTTCCCTCGGGACCCGCCGCTCCTCCTCCTCCTCCTCCTCCTCCTCCTCCTCCTCCTCCTCCTCCTCCTCCTCCTTATCCTCCTCCTCCTCCTTATCCTCCTCCTCCTCCTCCTCCTCCTCCTCCTCCTCCTCCTCCTCCTCCTCCTCCTCTGGGTTCCGACGCTCTGGGCTCGTGGCCGCCGTCTGCCGGGCTCCCGCAGTGGAGGGCTGGCACGGAAGGGCAGCCTGACAGGTCGTCGTGAAGGGGAGCCGATCTCTGCAGGCTGGATGGCGCTGTGCCATCCCCAGGCCGTCCCTGGACGATTAGGGTTGGGTCGGGCATGTCCCCCTACAGGGGGATTCTGGGCGAAAAGTCAAACGTGGTCAAAACATATCCAGAGATGGCAGACAAATGTTCAAAACCTCGTCCCCAGACTATTTTTTGATGAGTTTTTGGGATATTCCTCCTGCAGAGGGCCGTGCCCGGCTTGAGATGAGGGCCAGTGGCTCTGCAGGACCCGCCCGCGGTGGGGTGCCCACCCTCGGACGGGCGCCCCAGGCGAGGAGGCGACGGAGGAGGCCCCGGGAGACCTCCGTCTGGGCGCCTCCAGAGGCCCGTCGGGCGCTCGGAGGTCCCCAGGATCTTGCCAGCATGGCTCGGCCACGAGATCGGACGTCGTGGAACCACGGCCAGGGCTCGCGACCCGATGTCTCTGCGGTATTTCTCGGCCGATCGAGCCGAGAGGTTCCCAGCGCCCGAAGCCGGGGCAGGAGAGGCAGGCTGCGTTTTTGTCGCGACGCCCATGTTTGAGGGGTGTTTGGGGCCAGCGGCTCGCTGGCTCAGGTGGCGTCGGGGGCGGGTGGGGCTTTCGGCTCGGGGAGCGCGCCCCGCCTGTCGGGGCCCCTCCTGCTCTTCCCCAGGAGTGCGATGGGTGATTAGAGGTGTCAGCTGCGTGCTGAAGCGCTGTAATTACATGTTGAACCGCTGATACCACCTTCCATCCGTATTATTGGTAGGTGGGTGCTTAGTTTAAAGGCGAATGTGCGAGACTGCAAGGCGAGATCCAATCTTAGAAGCTGGCGTCAATCCGTGCAACCGTTGAAAGCATTCACGACGAAATCGCGCGGCGCTCAGGCGATAGCAAGACCTTCGAACAGGCCTGTGCTCCATCCACGTGCGTGCAAAAAATTCACGGCAGACGTGCTTGCCGCAGAGGCGATGGCAAGAATTTGAGCACGATGTCTGCTCCTGTTGTGGAACTGTCGGAAGCAGGCTTTGCAGGCAACCCGCCCAGACCGTCCGTAGGACGGTCTGGGCGGAGGGGGAGTTTAGAGAAGGAAAGGGGATGGATGCATGGGAGAGGAGGAGGTCAGCGAGGAGGAGGAGGAGGAGGAGGAGGAGGAGGATGATAAAGAGAATATCTAGAGGGAGCAGGATGAGGATGACGAGACAACGTAGGAAACACAGTATGACCATGAGAAGGAAGACGAGGAGTAGGAGGAGGAAGAGGAGGAGGAGGAGGAGGAGGAGGAGGAGGAGGAGGAGGAGGAGGAGCAGGAGCAGGAGCAGGAGCAGGAGGAGCAGGAGGAGAAAAGTGGAGGCGGAGGAGGATGTGGAGGAGGAGTACACCAGATTGAGCCCAAGATGCATCAGCGATGCTGTGACGCACCCTCCCGTACCAAGTCCCCTCCTCAGAAGTCTTTACACCCGTTCCTTTTCACTGAAATCAAGGCCCCCCCTGCTGGAAGACCAGCAACCTACCGGCCTGTCATTCAGCCGATAGTTCCGAATTGAAAAGGAATTGTCTTGCATCCTTCTGGCGCGTAAGCAGGAATGCGAGCGTGTATGTTCACGCAGTTCAGCGAGGCGTCCAGCGAGATCACCGTTTTGGAAAAGGACCGCTCCCCACCTGTTTCAATCGTTGCATCAATATTTCTCTTGTGGCCATGAACTGCGCAACGGTCTCAAACGATACCCCCATAATAAAGAGAATCGCCCCCACTCCGGCCAGGTGCTGCGCATGCTGAAGTTTCCGACTTCCGCATTGAAGGAGGTTGCAATCATGGGCTCAAGCTCGAAAAGGAATCGTCCTTCAATCTTTTAACTGTTGTAAGCTTTAGTGCGAGTGTGCGCGGTGCTAAGGCGATAGCCCAACTTAAGTCCGTCTTTCTGAACGTCCAGCTTCAATACGAATGCACCCGGTGCCAAAGCGGGAACCCTATGTTGAAAACGAGCTGTGTTCCATTCTTGTAATTGCTGCAAGCTCTTAAAACGAAAACGTGCGGTGCAAGGCCAGAGGTCCACCATGAAAACGACAAGTGTTCCATCCTCATAATGATCGCAAGCTTTGAAGTCGCGCGGCGCCAAGGCGACAGTTCCATTTTGAAAACGAGCCCCTCAATTCGTGTAGCTGATTCGAGTTCAAGCATCTGGATCATAAGTAGTGAGGGAGTTCCAGTCGAACCCCCCAGCCCACCCTGCCGACACGTCTGCAGGCAACATGGTAAGAGGAGGAGGAGGCGGAGGAGGACGAAGAGGAGGAGCCGAATGTAGATGATGATGGGGAGGGGGAGGAGGACCAGAGCAAGCCCAAGATGTACCACCTATGCTGCAATACACCCTCCCGTCCCAAGCCTCCCCCCCAAACTTGGAGGCTTCGAAATTGGCACCAACACCAAAACAGGGGTGTGTGCCCACTGGGGGAGGATGATCATAGATTTCGGTGTTGGTGGCAATAGTTCGGCCGCCTAGGAAGCAGGACTTTTACCACCATCGCCGAGATCGGGATCATCTCCCCTTGGTGGAGGCACACCGCCGATTTTGGAGTTGGTGTCACTCTCTGGGCCTGCCGCAGTCGTCCCTGCAAGCAGCCGGGGCTCCGTGTCGAAAGGGCTTGCCTTCCATCCTGCGCGACGAGGCAGGGCGACTTCTAACCTTTTCCGGGAGGGGACCGACCCAGCGACGGCCCCGCTCTGCAGAGGGAGCCCGCCGCCCCTCGTCCGTGGAGGCTGCTGCGCCTCTCTTTCCTCCAGGGCAGGGCCCCCAGCGACGTGTGCCGAGCGAGCTTGCAGCGTCTCGCGCGCCTGTGTTTGGCCTCCTCCCTCCTGCTTCTCCTTCCTCCTCCTCCTCCTCCTGCTCCTCCTCCTCCTCCTCCTCCTCCTCCACCCCGCATCTTCGCACCGCGATGGGGCCGATTCCGATTCCTCCTCCACCCCGCGGCCCCCCTGAAGCCGCGCACCCAAGGTCGCTCCTGGCCAGGGCCGCTCCTGCGTGCAGCCGAGGGGAGGGCTCGGCGCGAGGGGCCCCAGAGCGCGCGGGCGGGCCCGCCGCGCAGGGCCTCTCGAGGAGGAGCGGACAAATCACGGTGTGCCGAGCGAGACTGCCAGTCTGAGAGGGACCGGCCTTCCATCCGTGTAGCTGCTACGCAGCTCTAGCAGTGGCCTTCGGCCCATCCCGCCACCGCTCCTGGGCCGTGGACGGGCGGCCTCTCAAAGGCTCGGAGGCTTCTCGGGGGCCTCTTGGGACGCCCTTCGGGGGTACGCTCGGAGGCCTCTGTTGGGGGCCTCCGCGGGTCTCTTGCGTGAGCCACTTAGGCCTCCTCGGGGCGTTGATGGGGCCCATCGGGGCCTCTTGGGAGCCTGCTGGCGGTCTCGGGGGCAATCTTTGGGGGAAAGGCTCGACATGTCAACTGGAGTTCCCCCTCTTTGGCCCCTGTCGGGGCCGGCCCTCTTGGGGCCCTGTCAAGCCTGCGCATCCTGGGCTGTCTTGGGGCCCTCTCGGGGGCTCCTTTGACAGTTTTGCAGCGATCTCGGGGGCCTAATTGGTGGTTTTGGAGCGTTGGAAGCTCGAACTGAGGGAATCTCATTTATATTGGCCTCTTGGGGTCCTCTTGCGGGTCTAACTATTGGGGCCCTCTTTGGCCGTCTTGAGTCCGTCTTGGGACCCCCTAGTGCGCTCCTTTGTCGTCTCGGGGCCCTCCTGGACCGTCTTGGAAGCCTCTCGGAACCCTGTTGGCCCGCCTTGGCGCGTTCTAGCCCCTGCGACAGCCACGCGACAACGCGAGAGAAGCCCCAGAAGGCACGCGAGAAGACCAGGAAATCGGGGACTTGGTCCCCCAGCCCCACAACAGAGATGGCAGTTCTCACTATTGTTGAGGACTTTTGAGGACCTGGTCTCTCGACATGGTGGCGGGTACTTCAGCTCTGTTTGAGGAATTCGGCGAGAGAATCATTTCGAACATGAGCCGCCCTCTATCCGTGTAACTGTCGGACTTGCTCAAGGCGAGTTTGCGCGGTGCCAGCACTAGGGCACCATTTCGAGAATGACTCGCCTTCCATCACTGTAGCCGCTGCTTTGTTGCGACGACTTCGCGCAGCGAAAAGGCTAGAGCCCTACATAGATAATGACCCGCCCTTCATCCGTGTAGTTGTTTCGATTTCAAGCTTCAAGGCCGTAGGCGATGAGGAAGGCTGTGGTGAAACGCCCAGCCCGCCCTTAACACGAAACGCTGGGTGGTGCGACGGGCAGGCGCTACTCCTCAGGAGGTGGGGCGGAGGATGCGTGTGCATGATGACGGCCCCCTTCCCCCCGCGCTCCGCAGGAAGAGGCTCGCGAAGGCCCGCAAGCGTGGCGAGCTGTGACGCCGCTGGGCGCCAGGAGCGGCGAGCGTATCCGTATCAGCGCCCTCGCGGCCTGCATTCTGGGTCGCGAGATCCCGCGGACATGAGGCCGCACGGATGCGTTCCGCGCGGGGCATCCGCGGAAAGACGCCCCGCACTCGCGGGGTCGCGGCCCGAGGGGCCCGGTCCGCGACGCCGTGGGTACGGCTACGCTTGTCGCCCACGAGGGCGCCCCGCCGTTGGCCCCACCCTCGGAGGCCTAGTGGTTGGCACCAGCACCGATATCGGCGGTGTGCCTCCACCGAGTGAAGATGATCCCGATCTCAGGGATGGTGGTGAGTAATATTCTAGACGCTTCGCGTAATCCCACCAGCCCATCCAGAACCGATGGCCGGACGAGTTGCCCTGGGGCTGGGTAAGAGGTTTTACCCCAAGAGGGGGAGGATAGAGTAGGAATTTGAGGAGCAGGGGGATGATGAGGATGAGTAGGAGTAGGAGTAGGAGTAGGAGTAGGAGTAGGAGTAGGAGTAGGAGTCAAGCTAGCCAGCTCGAGCGAGTCAAGCATGGCATGCCCAGTCCCACCCGCCCTCCCACAACATAAGAAGCAAAGCTGGCACAACTGGGGGCCGAAGTCACACCGGCCAGCCGGTTTGGTACAGCTGATGCGGCCGCGATGGCGGTTGCCGACGGGAACTGGCGAGCGCGTGTTGAATGCCGCGCACGCATTGCCAGACGAGTCGAGAATGGCCCGGTACACCGCAGGAAGCCAGAGGTGGCCGGAGGAAGCCCGACGGTCTGACAGGACACCCCAAAGCATTTTTGTGAAAAAGCATTGGGTTTTTGATGTTTTTATGTTGAAATGCTTGCAAACACACGGCGTTCGGTAGGATTCTGACATGAACGCGCGAGTGTGCTCTTTGTGGTTTTTTGCACAGGATTCGCGGCCTGGGTGCATGACAGAGCATCGCGAGTGCACCGCGCGATGACGCGAAATCGCTGGATTTGACCGAATTCTTAAGATTCCTATGGTTTTCCTATGATTTCAGCAAGAGAGCCCGGGCGGGAAATTTGTACAATTTTTGTGAAAAAAGCATTGGGTTTTTGATGTTTTTATGTTGAAATGCTTGCAAACACAAGGTGTTCGGTAGGATTCTGACATGAACGCGCGCGTGTGCTCTTTGTGGTATTTTTTGCAATGGATTATCGCCGTGGACGACAGGACGTCCATGTCGAGAGGAAAAAATAAGAAAAATGTTGATTTTGTATTGTTTTTTACAGGTTAGGATGGGACCACCCGGATGCGGCCCCTAATGGCCGGCCTGAGGGGGGAGTAGGAGTATATTCTAATAAGGAATAAGGATAGGAGTAGGAGTAGGAGGAGGGTAGGAGGAGAGGAGGAGGAGGAGAGGAGGAGGAGGAGGAGGAAGGGCGGAGGAGGAGGGGCAGGAGGAGGAGGAGGAGGAGGAGGATTGGGAGGGAGAGGGGGAGGGTGACCAGTGAGGAGGAAGGATGAGGGATAGACGGAATAATGATACGTAGCACCCCGCAATTGCGGATAAGAGTGAGGGGGCGGGCGCGGGCGACGCGAGCGTCGAGCCGGCGGACCTCGTGGCCCTCACCTTCCCTGTCGATGGCGCCCTCCTCCTCCTCTTCCTCCTCCTCCTGCTCCTCCTCGTCTTCCTCGTCCGCGTCCTCGTCCTCATCGTCGTCGTCGTTGTCGTCGTCCGCCTCCTCCTCCTCCTCTTCCTCCTTTTCTTCCTCCTCCTCCTCCTAACAGGACGCGCAGGGTGCCAGCCGGAACGAATGCAAAAACAGCCCGCCGCAGGCGCCGAAAATTTTGATTTGTACATTGAACGCGGTTTGGGCCGCAGGTTCTCCACTTGGAACGAATGCAGAACAAGCCCGCCGCAGGCGCCGAAGTTTTGGCTTGTTCAGTGAACGTAGTTTGGGTCGCGGGTGGGTCGCGGGCTCTCCACCTCCACTTGGAGGAAATTCAAAAGCAGCCCGCCGCAGGCGCCGAAAATTTGGATTTGTACACTGAACGCGGTTTGGGTCACGGGTGGGTCGCATGTTCTCCACCTGGAACGAATGCAAAAGAAGCCCGCCGCAGGCGCCGAAAATTTTGGGTGGTCGCGGGTTGGTTCGCGGGTGGGTCGCGGGTGGGTCGCGGTGGGTCGCGGGTGGGTCGCGGGCGCAGATTGGGTCCCGGGTGGGTCGCAGGTTCTCGACCTGGAACGAATGCAAAAGAAACCCGCCGCAGGCGCCGAAGATTTTGGGTGGGTCGCGGGGTGGTGGGGTGGCGGTGGGTGGCGGTGGGTCGCGGTTTGGGTCGCGGGTGGTCGCGGGTGGGTCGCGGGTGGGTCGCGGGTGGGTCGCGGGTCGCGGGTGGGTCGCGGGTGGGTCGCCGGAGGGGTCGCGGGGTGGGTCGCGGTCGGGTCGCGGGGTGGGTCGCGGGTGGGTCGCAGGTGGGTCGCGGGTGGGTCGCGGGGTGGGTCGCGGGTGGGTCGCGGGCTGGGTCGCGGGTGGGTCGCGGGGCGGGTCGCGGGTGGGACGACGACAACAACAAACAACAAACAGCAAACAGCGAACAACAACAACAACACCAACAACAACAACAACATTAACAACAACAACAACAACAGCAGCAGCAACAACAACAGCAACAGCAACAACAACAGCAACAACAACAACGATAATCCGCATCGCGGAATTTCACTTCAGCCACGCGCCCAGGGACAGTGAATGACCGTTCGGTTCAGCCTCCTCACTCTGATTAATATTATCATTAGTATTATTATTAGTAATATTATTATTAGTATTATTATTATTGTTATTATTATTATTATTATTATTTTTTATTTTTATTGTTATTTATTATTATTAGTATTGTTGTTATTATTATTATTATTATTATTATTATTATTATTATTATTATTATTATTATTTATTATTCTATTATAATTATATTATTATTATTATTATTGTTATTATTAGTATTATTATCATTATTATTATTATGATTAATAATCGTAATGAAAAGAATACAAGGAAACATAATACTAATAGCAATAACACTGATAGTTATAATAAGAGGAAAAGGAAGATGAGGAGGAGGAAGAGAAGGAGAAACAGAAAGGCCAGAGGTCTCTTGGATGCCTCTCGACGCCCCTTCGGATGTTCTTCGAGAGCTTCTTGGAATACTCTTGGGGCGTCTTGGGGGTCTCTTGGCAGTCCTGGGTGCCTCCCGAGGCGTCTTGGGTGCCTCTGGGGGGCCTCTTGGGAGTCTCTTGGTAGCCTATTGGGGGCCTTTTGGCGGCCTTTCGGCGGGCCTCTTGGGGCCTCCTGGGGGCCTCTTGGGGCCCTTTTGGGCACTCTTGGGAGCCTCGGGGGCCATCTTGGGGCTATCTTGGAGCTGATCGATCGAAGGAGGGATCCTCAATTAGCCCCCCCCCCAGGAGGCCAAAACATGGCCAATCCCTAAGTCAAATCAATGGCTGTGGCTTCCTCGCCGAGGTCATCTTGGACGCTCCAACGCCCCTGTCCAAACCTAGGGGGAGGGGGGAGGTGGAGGGGACATGCTAGGTGCGCAAGTGTCTTATCTGACGTCCTACCCCTCCCTCCGACCCCTTACCATGGCGCAGATCTCCTCTCTATTCGCGCAGTCGGATGTCGTAGCGTTGAAAATCAACGTGTAGCATGACATAGCATGACGTGGCACTGCGTAGTCAGGAAACACTGCATATCACAGCATTGCAGTTGAAGGCATGACATCGCACAGCGGAACACATCATAATATTTCATTGCATGCCATGGCATGGCACTGGAAGTGAGGCCAGCGCTGCAGCAGGAGCACGATTCGGAGTGAGCAGGAGCGCAGAAATGAGGCCAGCGCTGCAGCGGAAGCGCGATCCAGAACGAGCGGAAGCGCGGAAACGAGGTCAGCGCTGCAGCGGGAGCATTCTTCGGAACCAACGGAAGCCCGAAATGAGGCCAGCGCTTCAGCGGGAGCAGCATTTTGAAGGATCGGAAAGAAACGGATGTGAAAAAACACAGAAAGGACCAATTCGCCGGAATGGCGTGGGTAAAAACAATATGCGGAGGGCCGCGGAGGGGGACCGAACATGCTCCAGACAGAGTCAGGGGAGAGAGGAGAGTAGTATTCATATTGTGTGATTGTAGAGGGAAGATAAAACAGGACCCGCTTCTCGGTGGCCAGAATATTATCACCGACGCCAACATATGGGATCATCTCCCCCCCTGGCGGAGGCAACTCCTGTGTTGGTGTTGTCGGCCACGCGCAGACGGGGGTAGGGGGAGAGGGACAGCTTCTTGGCAGCACGCCTGCTTCGTAGGAGGCGCGGACCCTGTCTATAGACGTAGGGCCGGCGCCTTCTAAGAAGCAGCCTCCCTCTAAGAAGCCTTCCCCCCGCCCCCCGCACCCCCTCTGTGCGCCGCCCGAGAAAAGGGCTCGCGCGCCGCCCGCCGCCCGGCCGCTCCGCCTCGCCTCGCCGCCTCGAGAAAGAGCGAGAGCGGCAGGCGGTCATGAGCAGGAGCGACCCGTCGCCGAACCAGCCTGTGGCGCGGGGCCGCCGGGGGCCCCCGATCGCCGAGCGCGATGCGACAGCAGCTGCTTGCGCGCCTGCGTTTCGCCCCCCCCCCCCCCCCCCTCCTCCTCCCCCTCCTCTCCCCCCCTCCCCCCCTCCTCCCCCCCTCCTCCCTCCTCCCCCCCTCCCTCCTCCCCCCCTCCTCCCCCCCTCTCCCCCCGGAGGCGCGCACCAGAGGCCACTCTTGGCCAGGGTGGCTCTTTGCGTGCAGCTGGCGCAGGCAGGCGCAGGCAGGCCCCTCGCCCCCTCTCCGCGGCACTGCTCCGCCTTCCCCCACCAGCCGGTCGCGCGCGCTTCTTCCGCGCCAGGCGGGCGGCCCGTGCGAGCGTCCTGCGCCATGGTGTTTAAGCAGCATGTTCGCACCATGCCACGGGGGCATCGTTGTCGGGCCTTGAAGAGCGATGGGTGGCATTTGGTGATCCTTTGCCCTGTCACGCTCGAGAAATTGATTGTTACCCAGCTCGCCGCGTGCGCCGAAGGTAATTGGTAAGCATCCGAAGTCATAGACTGGCTCTGGGCATGGTATAGTATACGGAAAAGACCACCCTGCGGGTGATAAGGAGGGTTGGAAGGGGGGTATTGACATCATCTGGATTTGTATTGCATTGGACCCGGATTCCAAGTCACGAGTGGGCATATCCCAGAACATCAACATGTATTTGTGCGTCCATGTATTTGTCTACCAGTCCATGAGCGTATGTATGCATCATATATATATATAGATATAGCAACGTGGGCCCACGACAGTGTGTGTTCTAGCAATCTAGATCGTACGATTTCGGTGGATCAGCATATGTAGCGCGATATGAGGTAATGCAACCTATGTGTTGCAAGTGTATCTTGTACAATATCGGTGGAACAACCTATTTTCTGCACCTTTTGCTGTGCAATAGATGTTGTGCAATCTATGTTGTGCAACCAATGTGGTGCAACATCTATATGTTTCTTATATATATACACATCGTTATTTACGTATGTATATATACACACACGGTGCAATCTTGATTGTGCAGCATCTGTTGTGCAGTTGTTGTGTAACCTGTGTGGTGCAGCCTGTGTGGTGCAACATGTGCGGTGCAATCTATGGTGTGCAATCCACTTTGACCGTCTTGAAGCTGTCCTCTCTACTGCTCGTGCAAACATCCCACCCTCCCACCCGCGACTTGGTCGCAAGACCTCTTAAGACAAGACCGTGACGGTAGGTATCACATGGCATTTGGCCACGACACCGACGCCGACGACGACAGCGACAACGACGACGACGGCGCCGCCGACACCGACTACGACGACACCGCCGACGTTGACGACGACGAAGACGACGACGACGCCGACACCGACGACGACGACGAAGACGACGACGACGTCGCCAACGAAGACGAGAGAGGAGGGAGGACGACGACGGCGACAACGACGACAATGACGATGGAGGAGGGAGGACGGCGACGACGCGAACGACGAAGAAGGAGGAAGGACGGCGACGCCGACGACGACAACGACGAGGGAGGAGGGAAGACGACGACGACAACGACGACGAAGACGACGACGACGCCGACGACGGACGACGGCGACGACGTGGGAGGAGGACAACGACGAGGGAGGAGTGAAGACGACGACGAAGACGACGACGGCGACGAAATAGGAGGGACAACCACGAAACGCCGACGAAGACGACGAGGGAGGAAGGACGACCACGGCGACAACGACGACGGAAGCGACGACGACGCCAAGACGACGACGACGACGAGGAACGACAGAAGACGACGACGGCGACGACGACGACGACGACGAGGGAGGAAGGAGGACGACGACGACGACGACGCAAGAGCGCGCGCGCGCACGCTTTTGTTGAACATCCGTGTTGCGAAACCTTGTGTTTTTGTAGATTTTTTGGACACACGATTTTGGAATCCTTCCGAAACCGAGAATTTTTGAAGGATTTCAGCATACGCGCGCGACGACGCGCGCGTCTGCACTTCGTCCCATTATTTGCAGAGGATTCTCGCGACGGCACACGCGCAAGGGCGTTCGACAGATTTCGACATGCGCGCGCGCGAAGCCCGTTTGGTAGCATTTCGTGAAAATCTTGAAAAACCAATGGTTTTCTTAAGATTTCGCAAGAGCTTTCGCGGAAGCTTTTTTAGCGAACCAGTGTTGCGAAACCCTGTGCTTTTGTATGTTTTTTTGCAAACTCGATTGCGACATCCTTCCCGCACCGAAGGTTTTTGAAGGATTTCGGCATGCGCGCGCGACGACGCGCGCGTGTGCACTTCGTTTCATTTTTGCAAGGGATTCGTGAACAAGTGTTATGGTAGAACCAAAAATGTCACCGCATAGTGTTTGTTACAAGGGAACCTCAAGGGGGGGGAACCCGGCCTGGCTGGGATGGTATGATTTCATATTTAGGATGGACGAGTGTGCAGAATATATATATGAAATCATATTATCCCAGGGGGAACCGATAAGTCCGGGGGGGGGTAGAGTCTATTCTCCTTTTAAGAAGGAGAATCAACCAGTTGCCGAACTTGAAGTTGTCAACTCCACTGCTCGCGCAATCATCCCACCCACCCACCCGCAACTTGGTTTGCAAAACCCATGCGGGACCGAGCACAGATATCGCTCCGGGGTCGTCTTGGAGCCCTCGGGGGCGTCTCAAGAGCGCCCCAAGAAGGCCGGAGAAGCAAGACGGCCGACGACGACGACGACGACGACGACGACGACGACGACGACGACGACGGCGGCGACGACGACAGCGCCGACGTCGACGACGACGAAGACGACGACGCCGACGCCGACGACGACGACGAAGACGACGACGACGTCGCCAACGAAGACGACGACGAGGGAGGAGGGAGGACGACGACGGCGACAACGACGACAACGACGACAACGAGGGAGGAGGGAGGACGGCGACGACGCGAACGACGAAAAAGGAGGAAGGACGGCGACGCCGACGACGACAACGACGAGGGAGGAGGGAAGACGACGACGAGACGACGACGACGACGACGACGACGGCGACGAAATAGGAGGGACGACGACGAGACGCCGACGACGGACGACGACGACGACGACGAGGGAGGAGTATTAAGGACGACCACGGCGACAAAGACGACGGAAACTACCACGACGCCAAAGAGGACGACGACGACGAACACGAGGAAAGACACAGGATGACGTAGGCGACGACGACGACGACGCGGGAGGAGGGAGGACGGCGACGACGACGACGACGACGACGACGCCGCAAGAGCGCGCGCGCACGCTTTTCTTGAAAATCCGTGTGGCGAAGCCTTGTGTTTTTGTACGGTTTTTGGACGCGCGATTTTGAATTCTTTACGCTTCGCGTATCCCCACCAGCCCATCTCAAAACAGCAACTCTTGCGAAGCATGCCGACAGTCGTGTTTTTCAGGCGTGTTTCCGCCTGCCCCCGCATATCTCCCCTGTTCCTCCTTCCTCCCGCCTCCTTGTACATCCTCCTTGTGGTGGGAGCGGGAGAAGGACGAGGCGGAGGAGGAGGGAGAGAAAGCGCTCCTCGTGGTTTGAGTCGTTTGGGGTTTCTCGTCCTGGTGTGAGTCGTTCGGGCCCTTCTTCCTGGTGTGAGTCGTTCGGGCTCTTCGTGGTGTGAGTCGTTCGGGCTCTTCGTCCTGGTGTGAGTCGTTCGGGCTTCTCGTGGTGTGAGTTGTTCGGGCCCCTCGTCCTGGTGTGAGTCGTTCGGGCCCCTCCTCCTGGTGTGACTCGTTCGGGCTCCTCGTGGTGTGAGTCGTTCGGGGCCCGCGTCGTGGTGTGAGTCGTTCGGGCTCCTCGTGGTGTGAGTCGTTCGGGCGCCTCGTCCTGGTGTGAGTCGTTCGGGCCCCTCCTTGTGGTGTGAGTCGTTCGGGCTCTTCGTGGTGTGAGTCGTTCGGGCCCCTCGTCCTGGTGTGAGTCGTTCGGGCTCCTCGTGGTGTGAGTCGTTCGAGGCCCGCGTCGTGGTGTGAGTCGCTCGGGCTCCTCGTGGTGTGAGTCGTTCGGGCGCCTCGTCCTGGTGTGAGTCGTTCGGGCCCCTCCTTGTGGTGTGAGTCGTTGGGGCTCTTCGTGGTGTGAGTCGTTCGGGCCCCTCGTCCTGCGTTTTTTTTTTTTTTTTTTTTGTATTTGTTTCCTCTTCCCCCCACTTTTTTCCAAATCAGTGTTTCGAAACCATGTGTGTTTGTATTTTTTTGAATCTCGATTGCGAAATCTTTCCGGCACCGAAGGTTTTTGAAGGATTTCGGCATGCGCGCGCGACGGCGCGCGCGCGTGCACTTTGTCATTTTTTTGCAAGGGGTTCGTGGACAAGTCTTATGTTCGAACAACAAATGTCCCCGCGTATTGTTTTTTACAAGTGAACCTCAGGGGGGCCGATCCCGGCCCCCCTGGGATAGTGTAAAATCATATTTAGGATGGACATGTGGTCATAATCATATATGATTTACATACCCGAAAGGAGAGTACACCTTGCCGAACTTGAAGTTGTCGACTCCACTCGTGCAATCTTCCCACCCACCCACCCGCAATTTGGTTTGCAAAACTCATGCGGAAGCGATTGCGACGGGTGTTTGGTGTTTGCTGGTGCGTCTCCGCGGCCGCACTGACCCGCGCATGCTCGCGCGCGCAGCGGCCGGCTAGTTGGCGCGACCGACGCGAACGCAGTGTCGTTGACCGCTCGGCACATCCCAGCGGGCACTCCAGTGCGAATCGGTGAGTTGGGCGGGCGCGGTATCATGGCAACGTCGACAACGGTAAACACGATGATGATAGTAGCGATGCTGGTGACGATTCTGACACCGACGACGGGGCAGCCAGTGACGGCGCCGATGCTGATAACGCCGGCGACGATGACGGCGTCTTCGCGTCGGTGATGAAGGTTTTGGAAGGAGTTCGACATGCGCGCGCGGCAGACGCGCCAGAGTGGCCTGTATGGTATTTTATGACGCGGCTCGTACCACCCCAGCACTCGCGCAAGGGCGTTCGAACGATTTCGACATGCGCGCGCGAAGCTTGGTTGGTGGCATGTTACGAAGTTTTGAAAGCAAAAACATGTGGTTTCCGGAAGAGTTTGCAGCAGCGCGCAGGTTTTTTGGTTGTTCTGAAAACCAGTGTTGCGAAACCCTGTGTTTTCTCACGTGTTTTGGACACTCGATTTTAGAATTCTCACGAACCCGAATTCTTGTTTCCAGGATTTCGGCATGCGCGCGCGACGACGCGCGCGTGCATTCTTTTGCAAGGGATTCTTGACATTTTTTGGTTAAAAACGATTGCGCGCGTATTTTTTTGCAGAGGGTGGCGGTGGGGGGGCCGATACTGGTTGGGCTGGGATGGTATAGTTCACATGTCGGATGGACGGTGAGGCAGAAACGCATGCACATCTTAATGCGAAGAAGGGTTGCCGAATATCCCCAGGGGGATCGAATCTGTTCTTTTCGTAGAAAGGATGATATATGTGGATATCTACAGATATGTATACACATGCATGCATATTTGTGTGTGTGTGTGTGTGTTGTCAACTTCGTTGCTCGCGCAATCATTTCATCCACCCATCCCGCAATTTGGTCTGCAAAACCTATGGGGCGGCAAATGTGATGCTTGCCTGGCTTTGGTTGGCGCATCGCTGCGGCCGCGCTGGCGCGCGCAGTCTCGCGCGCGGGGCGGCCATCCAGCCTGGCGCGACCAGCGCGGCCGCGGTGGCGCTGATTGTTGGGGACTGCCCAGCGCGTCTTGCAGGCCGCGCTGACGCGTGGGCACTTAAGTGCGGGTCGGTGATTCGGGCGGGCGCGGTGTCATGGCGACGTCGATAACGGCAGACGCGCGAACGGTTGGAGATGCTGGTGACAACGGTTGCGGTGACGACGACAAGCGGCGCCCTTGCTAGTCGCGCCGATGAAGATGGTGGCATCCACGTGTCGGCAACGGCGGCGTTGGAAAAAAAAAGAAGAACACATAACAACAACAAAAAAAAACAGAAGAAACAAAAAACATCGGCGCGCGCGCGGCCGACGGGCGCGAGTGGCCCGCGTCGCATTAGTCGACAGGGAACGTGCCCCCCACCATCAGGCGTGCAAGGGGGGTCGAATGAATGTGACCTGCGCGCGCGAGGCTCGCTCGGTCGCATGTGATAAGTGATGCAATTGTTGAAGAAGGCTGAGATTTTGGTGGATTCGCAGGGCCGCGCGCGACTTTGCAAATCCGCAAACGCGCGCATTCTTGAAACCTGACGTTATATGGCAATTTTTTCTGGGGATGGCTCGATGCTGAGCTCCTCGCGGAACTTGAGGTGTTTGTTTTGTTCGGCGCGCGCGCGACGACGTGCCCGCGGGCGCCCCGTTTCATTTTTAGCCGCGGATGTCTCGAGATTTGGACGGATCTTGACAAGCGAGTGTGCTCGTATGGTGCTTGTTGCAGAGGATGGTGGATTTGGGGCGGGGTCGACGCCGGCCTGGCTGGGGTGGCGTAAGATCAAATGTCAAATGGGCGAGGGGGCATAATCATATCTAAACTGCACATCCCCAGGGGGGCGGATAAACCGGGGGGCGTGGCGGCGGTGGAATCACTTTCTTTCGTGGGAAGGAAAATGTAGGTTGAGCGCTAGAGGTGGGCGACCTATGTGGTGCAATTTACGCGGTGCAATTCACTTTGACCGTCTTGAAGCTGTCCTCTCTACTGCTCGTGCAAACATCCCACCCTCCCACCCGCAACGTGGTCGCAAAATTTCTTAGGACAAGACCGTGACGGTAGGTGCCACATGGCACTTGGCCACGGCACCGACGCCGACGACGACAGTGACAACGACGACGACGGCGCCGCCGACGCCGTTTACGACGACGCCGCCGACGTTGACGTCGACGAAGACGACGACGACGTCGCCGACGGAGACGACGACGAGGGAGGAGGGAAGACGACGACGGCGACAACGACGACAACGACGATGGAGGAGGGAAGACGGCGACGACGCGAACGACGAAGAAGGAGGAAGGACGGCGACGCCGACGACGACAACGACGAGGGAGGAGGGAAGACGACGACGACGACAACGACGACGAAGACGACGACGACGGCGACGAAATAGGAGGGGCGCCGACCAGACGTCGACGACAAACGACGACGACGACGACGAGGGGGAAGGATAACGACGAGGGAGGAGTGAAAACGACGATGACGACGACGACGGCGACGAAATAGGAAGGACAACGACGAAACGCCGACGGAGACGACGAGGGAGGAAGGACGACCACGGCGACAACGACGACGGAAGCGACGACGACGCCAAGACGACGACGACGTCGACGAGGAAAGGCAGCAGACGACGACGGCGACGACGACGACGACGACGACGACGGGGGAGGATGGAGGACGACGACGACGACGCAAGAGCGCGCGCGCACGCTTTTGTTGAAAATCCGTGTTGCGTTTTTTTTTTTTTTTTTTTGTTCCAAGGTTTTTTTGGACGCGCGATTTTGAAAACCTTTCGAAACCGATGGGTATTGAAGCATTTCGGCATACGCGCGCGACGACGCGCGCTTCTGCACTTCGT
>CAUYUJ010018945.1:155000-160000 GCA_963575745.1 Prorocentrum cordatum
GGCTGAGGCAGGCTGAGGCTGAGGCCGAGGCTGAAGGCAGACTGAGGCTGAGGCTGAAGCAGGCTGAGGCTGAGGCTGAGGCAGGCTGAGGAGGCTGGCTGAGGCTGAGGCTGAGGCAGGCTGAGGCTGAGGCAGGCTGAGGCAGGCTGAGGGCAGATTGAGGCTGAGGCTGAAGCAGGCTGAGGCTGAGGCAGAGGCTGAGGCTGAGGCTCAGGGCTGAGGCTGAGGCTGAGGCTGAGGCTGAGGAGGCTGAGGCTGAGGCTGAGGCTGAGGCTGAGGAGGCTGAGGCTGAGGCTGAGGCTGAGGCTGAGGCAGGCTGAGGCTGAGGCAGGCTGAGGCTGAGGCTGAGGCTGAGGCTGAGGCTGAGGCTGAGGCTGAGGCTGAGGCTGAGGCTGAGGCTGAGGCTGAGGCAGGCTGCTGAGGCTGCTGAGGCTGAGGCTGAGGCTGAGGCTGAGGCTGAGGCTGAAGGCTGAGGCTGAGGCTGAGGCTGAGGCTGAGGCTGAGGCTGAGGCTGAGGCTGAGGCTGAGGCTGAGGCTGAGGCTGAAGGCAGACTGAGGCTGAGGCTGAAGCAGGCTGAGGCTGAGGCTGAGGCAGGCTGAGGCTGAGGCTGAGGCAGGCTGAGGCTGAGGCTGATGCAGGCTGAGGCTGAGGCAGGCTGAGGCTGAGGCCGAGGCTGAAGGCAGACTGAGGCTGAGGCTGAAGCAGGCTGAGGCTGAGGCTGAGGCAGGCTGAGGCTGAGGCTGAGGCAGGCTGATGCTGAGGCAGGCTGAGGCTGAGGCTGAGGCTGATGCAGGCTGAGGCTGAGGCAGGCTGAGGCTGAGGCTGAGGCAGGCTGAGGCTGAGGCTGAGGCTGAGGCTGAGGCTGAGGCTGAGGCTGAGGCTGAGGCTGAGGCTGAGGCTGAGGCGACTGCCGTTGCCACTGCGACTGTCATCGCGAATGCGACTACGACTGCGAGAACAGCAGAATTCTACAACTGGATTCTCATCTGAATCTTAAGGGGAATGCTTCCAGACATGCTCCTACACATCGCTGTTAGGTTGCTTTGCCGGGATAATTCTTTCTCTTCTCCTTCTCTTTTTCTCTCCTTCCCTTTCCCTTTCTCTATCTCTTTCTCTTTCCCATTCCCTTTCTCTTTTTCTTTTTCTGTTTCTTTCTCTTTCTCTTTCTCTTTCTCTCTCTCTCTCTCTCTTTCTCTTTCTCTTTCTGTTTCTCTTTCTCTTTCTCTTTCTCTTTCTCTCTTTTTGTTTCCTCTCTCTCTGTGTCTCTCTTTCTCTCTCTCTGTCTCTCTCTCTCTCTCTTTCTCTCTCTCTCTCTCTTTTTTGTTTCATCTCTCTCTATATCTCTCTCTCTCTCTCTCTCCCTCTCTTTCCTGTCTATATTTCCCCCCCCTCTCTCTCTCTCTTTTTTTTCTCTCTCTCTCTCTGTCTCCTTGTTTTTGATGTTGCGAAATCAAATCTTCGATTTGTATTCGGGGCGCTCGATTTGGTTTTCGGGGCGCTCGATTTGACGTCTGTGCGAAACCAAACGAGTTGGGAGGATTTCGACGTGCGCGCGCGACGTCTTGCGCGCGTGTGCCTCATGTTTTGTTGCCAGCGGCTCTTGCGACAGCGCGCGCGCAGGGGCGTTTGAACCATTTCCACGTGCGCGCGCGAGTGGCCCGCTCGGTAGCATGGTATGAAAGCGTTGAGAAACAACCAGAGGCTTTCTAGAAATCGCAGGAGCGCGGGCGCATTTTTATGTTTTTGTGCAATTCTGGTTGCGCAGCCATGTTGCTCCATATGTTATCGAAACGTAATTGTACATACTGTTTGGGCACATGATCTGTATATATATTATATATATATATATAATATAAAAAAAACGATTTCGGCGCGCGCAACGACGCGCGTGCGTGCTCTTCGTCCGCGCTTTGCAGGGCATTCTTGACAACTGATAAGTTTTGAGAAAGGAGTGGGCGCGAATCGTAATTTTTGCAGCGGATGAGGGGGGAGTGGCCGTTGCCGGCCATGCCGGGGCGGCATGAATTCACTTTTCGGGCGGGCGAGGGGTCAGGGTCATATATGAATTTTCTACCGCAAGAAAGGGGGTAACCCAGGGGTCGATTCGAGTCTATTCTTATAAAGGAGAATTGGGTGCTGTTCGCAGTGAGTTGTCAGTTCCACTGCTCGTGCACTCGTTCCACCAGCCCGCCCGCGCCCTGGTCTGCAGAGCCCATGCGGCGGCGATTGCGATGAGTGCTTGGCGTTGGTTGGTGCGTCTTCGTGGCCGCGCTAGCCCGCGCGTGCTCGCGCGCGCAGGGGCCAGATAGTTCGGCGCGGCCGACGCGGCCGCGGTGGCCCTGGCCGCCGGGTGCTCTGGCGGGCCCTCCAGCGCGAGTCGGCGGCTTGAGCGGGCGCGGTATTGTGGCAACGTCGACGACGGTATGCGCGATGATGGTAGCGGTGATGCTGGCGACGATGGTGACAGCAGCGACGGCAAGGCCAATGGCGCTGCCGATGCTAACTGATCACGCCGATGGCGATGGCGATGCCCTCGCGTCGGCGATGGGGGTCGTGGGGGGAGTTCGACATGCGCGCGCGGCCGACGCGCGCGAGTGGCCCGCGTGGTATTATTCAATCCCTTCGCTCATTCCGCTGGCCCGTATTGTTTTTGCGCTCGCGTTCGCGGGCCGCGCAGCGCTGCCGTTTGGCGCTGCTGCGGTTGCGGGCGCGACTCCTCGTGGATGCTTCCTGGTGTCTCGTCGGAGGGTTCTCCTGTGTGGCAGGGCTCTTGGGGGCTTCCTGGGGGCGCCCTGGGTGCCTTCTTGGCGCCCCCCGGGGGATCCCCGGGCCCTCTCGGGGGGCTCTCCGGGGCTTCTAGGCGCAGCCTGGGCGCCTCTTGGGGCCGAGGGCTCGAAGTCTGGGAGCTTCCGGGGAGTTTTTTTGGAGGCCTCCTTCGGCCTCTGGAGCGCTGGGGCGCGTCTCGGGAGTTCCGCGGAGCCTATAGGGAGCTCCTCGGAGGCCCGCGGAGGGGGGGCTCTCGTGGAAATGCGGGGGCCGAAGGTTTAATGGGGGCTCTTCGGAGGCCTGGGGGTGGGCCCAGGGGGCGGTTCTGAGGCCGGGCGCTCGAAGTGTCAGTTGGGCCCCCCGCGAGTGTTTTTCCTGAACGTGTCTTGGGGCTTTCCAGTGCCGTCTCGGGGGAGACTTGGGCCGTCTTGGATCCCCGTGGGCCGTTCTGGGGCTCTCTCGGAGGTTCAGTGGGCCGTCGCGAAGCGATTTCGGGGGCTTCTTGGGCCGTCTTAGAGCGTCGGCCCGCTGAAAACCTTCAGAAACCACTTGGGCATCGTTGAATTTTGCATCGAGGGGGCGTTTTGGGCGCGGTCTTGGAGTGGTTGAAGCCGTCTGCAGGCAATCTTGGGCATCCTGGAGCGACTTCCAGTGGCTCGGGGCCCTCCGAGACCGCTGCGGGCGCCTCTTGAGGCGCTCTTGAAGGCCCTGGCGCAGCCCCCAGGAGTTCTGGCATCCGTGACGGAGGCCGCCCGGGAACCCCCGGGATTTGCATGGCGTGCTTTTCGCCCAGGCACCCCGGGGGCCGCGCGCGCGCGAACTTCGAGTCTTCTTGAGCTGCTGCCCGAGATTATGGCGCGCTCCTGGCCCGTTGGGCCGGCGAATTTTTGACGCGGGCCGTGCCCGCCCCCGAGTGCGCGCGCGTGGGCGTTCGAATAATTTCGCCACGCGGCGCGAGGGGCCTGTTTGGTCGAATGTGATTGAAAAGTGGCAAACCCAATGGTTTCCTCTAGCTATTGTGAAAGCGCGCATTTTTGATTCAGAGAACATGACATGTTGCAGAGCCGTGTCTCCTTTTTGGTTCACAGAACATGAATTGTTACATTCCATGCGAACCTGGAGTCGCTCGCGTGCAGTCCGTCTGTTTTAAAAGGTGTTCTTGAAACTGCTGATTGTTGATGTAAGAGCGTGCGCGTTTTTTTTTTTTTTTTTTTTTTTTTTTTTTTTTTTTTTTTTTTTTTTTTTTTTTTTTTTTTTCTCTCTCTCTCTCTCTCTCTCTTCCGCGGGGGACGGGTGGGGGGCGATGGGGGTTCGCATGGCATGGTGTGAATTCATATTTGGGATGGGCGATTTTGCGTCGAGTCCGACGAGGGAGGTGCATCCGGATAATGAATGTTGTGCAGTCTATGTGGAACCACTGATGGGGTCTAATCTAGGTGGTGCAATATGTTGTGCGCCCTGTGCTGTACAATCTATGTTGTTGTGCAATCCATGACTTGCAAGTCTTGCGCGTTTGGAACTATGTTGTGCAGTTTGTGCAGCAATGCATGCCGCGCAGTTTATGTTGTGCTGTTTAGGTCGTACAATCTATGTTGTGCACTCTATATTGTGCAATCTTGGTGGTGCAAACTATGTGGTGCAATTGGTTTTAATAAACGAGTTGACACATGTTATGTTTTTGCAGACGTCCCACACACCCACCCGCAACTTGGTCTGCAAAACCCATGCGGTGGCGATTGCGATGAATGCTCGGCGTTGGCTGGTGCATCTCTGCGGCCGCGCCATCCCTGGCACGCGCGCGCGGCGGCCAGCAACTTAGCGCCGCCGGCGCGGCCGCGGTGGCGCTGACCGCTGGGCGCATCCCAGCGGGCACTTCATTGCGAGTCGGCGACTTGGGCGGGCGCGGTATCATGGCAGCGTCGACAACTGTCAGTAGACACGATGATGATAGTGGCGATGCTGGTGGCGATGTTCGCACCGACGCGCGCGGCCAGTGCGGGCGCCGATGCTGATCACGCTGGCGACGATGACGGCGTCCTCGCGTTGGCGATGAAGGTTTTTGGAAAGCGTTGGACATGCGCGCGCGGCCGACGCGCGAGAGTGGCCCGCATGCTTTTATTTGATTCGGATCGTGCCCCCCCCGCACGCGTGTAAGGGCGTGCGAATGATGTCGGCATGGGGCGCCAGAGGCCCGTTTGGCAGAATTCCAAGAACATGTTGAACAACCGATGGC
>CAUYUJ010018945.1:167500-191291 GCA_963575745.1 Prorocentrum cordatum
GCCGCAGCGACCCTGGCTCGGGGAACACCTTTGCGGACGAGGGGGTCGGGCAGGACGGGATGCCCACGACGCTCAAAGGCTGCTCCCCACCGCCGCTCTCCTCCTAGCTTTTCCTCGTCCTTTTCGTCTTCTCTCAGTGTGACCTGGCGGACCGCGAGCACTTCTCAACGCACTTGGGTACCTGCCTGTTGCGTTTGACCTTTGGGCCAGAATTTTTCTTGGGCCAGCGCTCTCGTCCCCCACGTGGTCTAAAGGAATTATTGGCGGCTTCTTGGCAGGCTTCGCTGAGTCTTGCTTCCTTGCGGGAGGGGGGTGCAGTTTCATGGGCGTCGGCCGCCGTTTCCGTCGGATCGCGCGGTCTCAAGAGGTAGGGTTTCACCTTCGCGGCGTGGTCCTGCAGCCGGTTGTTGCGGGACGGGGTCGAGCTTTCAGCCACCTGAGCCCTGCAGGGGGGGTCGGGCGTGACAAACCATACTCGTCGTCGGCGGGACTGTCCAGCGCAGCGCGCCCATGCCGCGGGCTGCAACGCTGAGCCGCAGCGGCGAGGGTCGGGCGCAGTCGGGCGCCCGCGTAGGCCGCTCCGGCGCGCGGACCTGCGACCATTGCCAGAGCGCGAAACCAAACGAATTGGAAAAACTACGTCTGCGGCGGATACTTGATGGCGGTGGGTGGTCCTGGAGATCACCAGCGGCAACAGGCGACTTCTTTGGGCCGGTTGGCGCGCACGAGGTCGCAGTGAACAGTCGAATCCGAGGAGGAGTCGGAGGGTCTCACCACTCTCCTCGGCGAGGTCTTCAGCAGAGAGCACCGACGCAGAGAGCGTCAAATCCCCCTGGCCGTGTGGCCCGTGGCCTGTCGACAGAGCTTGGGGCCTTACTCCCGTTCTTGTGCCTGGAGGTCGCGCGTGCGGTGGGGCGTTGGCTCCGCTGCCTGGGGACTTCGGTCCCAGTCTGGGGGTAAAAAAGCAAAAAAAGGAAGAGAAACAAGAAAATCTGGCGGGAGGCCTGCTGGCGTTGTTGGTGTCTGCGCTTCTTCAAATCACGTGCCCTGCCCGTGGATTGGCACGGGGCGTCGCCGCCGCCGCCGTCCCCGTCGCCCCTGCCGCCGCACGGGGCAGGTGCGATCGCTTTGGCGCCGCCGCTGCAGCCATATTCGGTGTTGGCGGCGGCCGCGGCAGACGCGAGCCCGCTGTGGCCGGGCCCCCTTCCCCTTTCTGTGCGGATGGGTGGTGTCGGCGCGCTTTATCGGGCGTCTGGTTTTGTCAGCACTACAGTTCCTCGCAGACGCCATGGACCCATCCAGGCCTCCCGCCCCCATGCCTAGCAGCAGCTGGGATTATTGCGGGAGGGAGGCCGGGAGGAAGAGAACGGGAAGGAGGGGGGGAGGAAAGCAGAGCGGGAAGGGGAAAGCGGGAGGGAGGGGAGGGGGGGCGAGAAGGAAGACAGAGCGGAAATGGGGGGGGGTGCGGGGGGCGGGACACGCGTTGAGAAGGAACGTCGAGGAAGGGAGGCAACTGTAACAACATCAACAGGGGAGCAAGCACGCCACTGATGCGGGAGACAATTATACGCGTCGGTAGCCAGCCGAGCAAGAAAAAAGTACGGACGAACCGTGTCCCGTGTTGTCGGCATGACGGCGGCGCTGCGAAGTTCCTCTTGCTTGAGGATGCAGCAGGGCGATCGCGGAAGGCAGACTTCGGGGACGGACCGGCACAGTTCGTAATCAGCGCTTGCAGGGGGGCTTGGGCGATGCGTTCTCTTTTGTGGTTGCCAGGGTGGTGCGCAGCACTGCCGCTTTACGGGTTGCCTACGTGGTGGGCAGTGGCCGAGGGGCTCTTGATGCTGCCTTCGGAGATGCGGGGCTTCTTGTTCATTCGGGGCGAGCGTTCGCAGCTCGGATTGGCGGCTCCAGGGCGACAGTCTCGCCCAGGATCTTCCTTATCTCAGTTCGCACGGCCTCCTGACTCTGTCTCCGGGCTTCGGCGAGGCAAAGCGCAAGGTCGTCTGAGTCTCGAAGTTTAGCGCGCAAGAGCGTTCGCTAGCGCAGGGGTTTCCTTGCAGCAAGTCGCAGTTTGCCACAGCGTGCTGGTTCCGCCGTGGCAACTGCGCAGGAAATCTCTCGGGGCGCGTCCGAGCAACGAGCAGTTCTCTCTCTGGGGCCCTTGTCCGCGTGTAGTACGTTTTCTTTTGAGCTTTCAAGATCGATTCTCTTACCCGCGCAGTAATGCCTGCGTCCTGTCTGTCCTAAGGCCCCCCCCCGCACCCTCACAAAGCGCGGAGGCTGAAGCACCTCTCTCTATGGATGGAAAGCACATGTTCCGTGCCCTCCTCGACACAAACTCGAGTTTTCGGCCGCAGCGGCGCGAGCTAGTTGGCAAGGGCTGTTCGCCGTACGGCGACCTGCGCAGGGCGGCTGGGGCAGGAAGGTTTTCGGTGCGGGCGGCGGCACGAGTCCGACCCTGAGGAGCGGGGACCAGGGGGCCCGCCAGCCGCGGCCCGCGCCCGGCGGCCCGCGCCCCGAGCCCGCGCTGGCGCGCGGACGTGCGGCTCTGACAGCGCGTGGCATGGAAAGAGGAGAAGGGGGCCTGGGGGGGGGTCGGGGCAAACCCGCCAACCCCACCCTCCCAAAGCGCGGGGGCTGAAGCACCTCTCTATGGATGGAAAGCACATGCTCGGTGCCCTCTTCGACACAAACCGGAGTTTTCGGCCGCAGCGGCGCGAGCTAGTTGGCAAGGGCTGTTCGCTGTACGGCGACCTGCGCAGGGCGGCTGGGGCAGGAGGGTTTTCGGTGCGGGTGGCGGCAGCCCGAGTCCCTTCTTGCGCGCGCTCTCCTGGCTGGCGCGCGCGCCTGCGCACCCTGCCCCACCAGGCGGTCTTGATTTTTTTTTCATGTCATTTCATACCGCTTGCGGCGACGTCCGGACCGGCGCCCGCGCCCGCGCCCGCGGACGCGCCGCGCCGTGCCGTCAGCCCCCGCGGCGGCTCACTCAGCCCTCACCTGGACGCCGCGGGCAGTGGAGAGAGCCGCTAGGTGGCCTCGGTTTGGTGGAGGTCTTTCACTCCCCATCGTTGGCCCTCCAAAGAGTGTGAGTGCTCACCAGACCGGGCCGCCCATGGGCCCCGGCTCGCACCGGGGGCGCCCATGCGTCGCCCCAGGGCCTGGTCAGCGGTGCCAGTGCAGGCATCGCGGGGAGACAGCTAGCAGAAGCAGCAAGCGACTGAGCTCCGCACCCTCCCCCGCATGCCCTGGGGCCAACGGTCAGACATGGCGAGCGCATAGACCACAAGGTGAAAGGCAACCAATGGGTCCAAGGGATGCCGTGCACGCCCATTGCAACCCAGAGGTAGCACGAGGTCAACAGACCGGCGGGAGCCCGGCGAGACGGCCCGAGGAGACTGGGAACGGGGGCAGAAGTCCCCACAGGCACGGCCCGAGCGCGACCAAAATTGCCCCGTGGCCAGCAGGGCGGACTGGCCTGGCCCCGTCAGACCACCCAAGGAAAAAAGCACCAAGAGGGGGCGAGGGGGGGAAAGGGGAGGAACGAAGCAGGGCACACTGACACGAGGCGCGGGGCTGTCCTGGCGCGTAGCAGGCGGCGGCAACCGGGGACCTGGCCGCTCACTGCGACTCACTATGAGCCCGTGCCGGGTGGCTGACTCCACCTTACCACCCCACACCACCCCCTGGGCAACGACGGGGGCCCTCCCCACCCACCGGGCCCTGCCCAGGTGCGGCGAACGCTCCTGGCGCCCCAGGGCGTGCAATGCAGAGGAGGCGGAGGAAAGAAAAACGGGGGCGGGAGCAGGGCTTTCCACCCGAACACCCAGAACTGGGCTAGACGCGGTGCACGCCCTTTGCACCCCAAAAGCGGCGCGCGGTCTACAGGCTGGCGGAAGCGAGGGGAGGGAGGCAGAACAGCAGCAGCGAGAGGAGAGAACGCAAGCCGTACGCGCTACCCCGGGTTACCCCAAGTGCGCCCTGCAAATCGCTACAGCAACATAGCGGACTTGTGCCACGCGCGTCTCTTCAGGCACCCCTTCCCTAAACAGTTGGAACAAAGCGAGGTCGCGCGCAGAGGGGGCAGGGAGGGCAATAGCCGGCCACGGCGCTGCCCGGTGACCATCTAAGGCGGGACACTGGAGGAGGGCGTGAGCCACGTCAACATCCTCAGCTCCACAAGCAGCACACCGCGCCAAGCGATGGGGCAGGATCGGGGCGCCCAGCACCGGGGAAGGTCAACACCCAGACATACGCACAACAGCCCAAAGCCGGACCATTTGCCACGTGGGCGGGCTAAAATCAAGGTTCAGGAACTCCGCGGGGTGCTGGGCAGGCGAGGACTGGAGACTAGAAAAAGGGCGCTCGAGGGTAGGCAGAACCACTGAGGCCGCCTGCTGAAAAGCTGCCAAGTCAGCCGCCACCAGGGCAGGTCGAACAAAACCGAGCTTATACTGCCTCAGAACAGCCCTACGTGACCCCGGGTCCGCCCGCACAGCATCCTGAGGGTAAGCTTCAAAGAGTTGGCCTTCAGTGACCCGGGGGATGGGCGGAGAGAACGCCGCCATGTGTGAGGACACTTTTCTTGCCCAGGTGCTGACTGTTAGTCCATCAGCGAGGTCCAACATGGCGCGAGCAGGGTGCCCCTCCTGCTGGAGCTGAGCGCGGGCGAAGGCCATGATTGTGCGTTCCACCATTTTTGTCCCCAGCCGAAGGCGCCAGCCACATTGGGCAAGCACGACCTCAGCTGGGATAGGCGGGCCACAAGCGCAACCCAAGAGGCGGCGGGCCCAGGCTGCCTGCATGGAATTAAGCTTCCACTGCGCACGTGCCGCGCAGAAGAGGAAGGGGGCAGGATACATAATTGCCGACTCAACGCGGGCTGGCACCATGGCACAAATGACAGGCAAGGCAAAGCCACCCGTCTCCCCCAAAAAGAGGACACTCTCAAAAAGACTGTGCCCCCTGGCCAAAGTTGCCTTCAAAAGGACGCCCAATATTGCTTTCTGAGAGACCACAGGGCACCCAACATCCCCCGGCGGGGCGCTGCCACACAGGGCAAGAGCCGCGGTCTTCCCTGAGCCGTAATTAAAACGCGCTCGGGTGCGGAAAGCGTATCGCGAGCAGGCTGACTCGGGCTCCGACGACGCGATCGCGCGCAAAGCGCCGGGGGAGGAGCACGCGACGGTCAAGTCGTCCACAAATTGTAATGGAGGCAGATGCCACGCCCCCAACAGATCCATCAGGTACGCGCGGTCAGCTTCCGACGGCAGCCGGGTCGCCAACTCCCGGATCCTCGCGCAAGCGCCAGCGTGAGGTGGGTGCTCCGCAGCAGCCGCCGCCGCCGCCCCCGCAGCCGCCGCATGGAGTTCAGCCGACGCACAAACCATGGCCGGGCGGCCCTCCACCGGCGCTCCGAGAGGCACCGCCAGACGGAAGTGCGGAGGAACCCATGCTGCCGATCCACGCGGCAGCTTATGCTCCACCTCGTGGTAGAGCCATTTCAGCTGAGCGTTGAAAACTGGAGCGCTAAACCGCCGACCTTGGGCAGTGCCGCCCCCGAGTTCAAAAGACGACGACGCGAGGCCCTGCAAAGCCACGAATTGGCGGTCGGAGGCAATGAAGTCATCTAGAAGCAACCAGTCGGTACCTCGTACTCCCGCCGAGTGGGCGTTGATGAGCATGGCCAGGTGGGACGCCACATCGAAGGCCCACTGCAGGTCAGTGACCGCCCAATGAATCGGCAGTCCCTGGGCCACTCGGCACTGGGCATGGAGGAGGAGGGCAATTAGGAGAACCAACGGATCACCTACCCCACCCTGCTGGGCCACCCCGCAATATGCCTCAAGCCGACGCCTATTCCGGGAGGTCCAAAGGCCATCCACCACCGATGCCATCACGGTGGAGATGGAGATGGGCCGCAGGCAGTTGAGTTGACGTACCACGCGGGGCCCCGACTTATGCAGGGGTGAGATCTGACGGGCCGACCACAGATTGCTGGTGAGACCGCAGTGCCGAGAGATATTCGCCACTGCCCTTGTAAGCCGCCGGCCCATTGGCACAGGTGACTTCAGGGACGCATAACACCCCTTCAAAGCAGCCGACGTCGGCTTGAGAGCATTAAGCATGTCATCCACCTCGCGCATAGTGTACAACGGCTCCTGCGCGCCAAGCGGCGACGCTAATTCCGGGCCGCCCCCAGCAGCCCGGATGGACGTGACCGTATCCCGCTGCGCGATAGCAGCGCCCTCGTCAAAAGGGAAGTCATTGCGGACTCGCGCAAAGAGGTCCTCCTCAATTCGCGCCAGCATGTCAGAGGGGTCAAGGGCCTGGCCTGTCTCCGCATCAACAAGGGCAATCTTGAACGCACGCTGTTCTGCGAAGACGCACGAAACGAGCCGCTCCGCCGAGCCAGGGTCCTGCGCCCGCAAACGCGCATACTGCATTGCAGCACGGTGCCGTTGGACCCACGCCGCATCAGCCGCCGCCCGCTTAAAGTCCTCATGCTTATCGAATGCCTGCGGGTTAATCAGTTCCCTCGCGCTCCGCCGCTGGGCAACTCCCGCCTCTACAGCTCGCGTGGCTCCCGCAGAATGGCCTAATAAAACGTACACTGCATCCCGCGCCCAAGCAGCCGCGTCCACGAAAATGCGTCTTTCTGCCTTCGAGGCCCCACCTCCGAACCAGCATGGGCGCAGCCACGGTTCACCAATGAGGGATTCGACGGACACGGCAAGTGTGGGGCCGCGCTATCAACCGCGTCCCACTGAGGCCCCGTGCGCCACGCAACCCTGCCGAAGCCAACATCATACCGTGGCGGACAGGAGACAGGCATTGACCACACCACAAGGCTATGATCAGAAGAAACGCCCGGCGCCTCGAGCACATGGACTGGCTGCACCTCCTGGTCGTTGGGCGCCAGCACCAGATCAATGCAGGTGCCAGAGGAATGCGTAGGCACCGGGGGGTGCCAGGCCAGGAGCTGAGCAGAACCCAACAGGGCTTCAATTGCACGGTCCTCAGCTGATGGGGCGCAATGCGCACACCTGCACCCTGGCTCATGCCGGAGGACCTGGGACAAGTGGATATTAGCATCGCCGCACACGAGGAAAAGAGAGCTCGGATATCGCGCCCTAAGCTCCTGCAAGGAGTGCAGAATAAACAACCATGTGTTTACATCGCCACCAGGAGCCGGATAGCAAGCACAAAAAACGAGGAGTGGCGTGACAGCAGACGCGCTGTCATCCCAAATAGCAAACCATTGAGCCCGCGGGCCAGACAATTCCGCAATCGGCCGCAGTGCACAAGAGAGCTCCGTGCGTACGAAAACACCAACGGCTCCCCACTCCGTCGAACGTACCCCCAGCCACACATACGGAAAGCCAGACGGGAGACACGCGCCAGGCGGAAAGCGGGCACCTGGCAGCACGCAGATATCCACCCCGCGCGCTACAAGTGCGTGCCCCACGGCCTCCAGCCTCCAGTCCAACAACGCATCTGTGCCTAACGCAATGAAGCCCGTTCTGCCTGGGTTGAGGATGGCAAAACACAAATTAAGGGGGGCCGGGGTCCGGAGCAGGCGGGCTTCTCGCTGCGAAAGCTGAGGCTTCAGTCTCTGTAATGTATCCCGCATATGGGGACGTGATGGGGCGCTGGGGGGGGCCCGCCTCATGGAGGGGATGACGCGACCTCCTCCCTAATGAAACGGCGGAGAGCATGCACGATGGTGGCGAGATGCTCGGCCGAGGGCCCCGTCTTACTTACTAGCGCCGGCGGGAGGGCAGGAGCACACCCCTGCAGCGCCCGCGCGTCCTTCAAGGCCGCGGCACGCTCCAAGGGGCGGATCTCACTCCCCAACCACCGCGTGACCGCTGTGCGCAGGCTGTCCAAGGGCGCCGCCTCAGGTTCCATCGGGCCCCTAGCACTCGGGCACTCGGGGGCGGATCCGTGCGGGCCGGGATATGTCACACTTGAGCCAAGGGCCGCGTGGAGTCGAGCCCTGGCGGTTGGCGGCCCCCGCCAGTGCTCCAGCGGACTTGGGGCAGAGGGGCAGAAGCGGAGCAGAGAGAGGGCTAGGCGGGGCCACGTGATGCGCGCATGTCACGCTAATGACGACAACAGACAGGGAGGACAAGAGCAAGGGACGGGGCGAAAGCAGGAAGGAAGGAGGGAAGGCAGGGCCCGGAGCAAGGGGGGGCAACGACGGACGACGAGGACGACGACGACAACAACAACGACGATAACCACCTTGCTAACAGGGGGTGAAATAAATCTCTGGAAGGGAGGATTCGATGACACCCGCCCCCCGGCACGGGTCAGCCGGGGGCTGCCCGACCGGCGGCCGGCGTCTTTGGCAGTCATCTGGCAACCGTGGTCAAACATCCGTGCACACAGAGGAGGATCGTAGCACCGGTAAGAGCAAGTCAGGCGGGATGATAGGGCAACGGCACGAACGGGCGGGAGCACTGGCGCGCGCTCTTTTTCCGCCTGCCCAGCACGCTGGGCCCGGTACATGAAAAGATGAGGTGTTAATACTGGCAAGGCAAAGCAGGCCGCCCAATTAGCACTCGAACCCTAATCCATAAGGCAGCAAGTGCGCGAGGTATTGCGCGCAACGTCACGCGCTTCTAGGCTTCAGGGGGCCGACCGGGGGAAAAAATACGACAACTACTACAGGTTGCGCACCACTCACTCAGATGCTAGACCCAACCGATCCTGACACTCTCACTGATGCCGCGGCAAGGGGGGGCCCCCACCGGCCGGCGCTGCAGCGGGAGCGGCGACAGCGGCCGAGCCAGGGGTCCCAAGGGCCTGCCGGGCAGACAAGCGGGCTGGCGCAGCAGCGGCTACCAACTCTGCGCGAGGCTCCGGGACGCTGGGCACTACCGACTGGACGGGCCCGAAGAGGTACAGGAGCTCCTCAATGTGTTCCGAGATAACGGTGCGGCAAGCCCTCTCCAAGACCCTGCCCGCTCCACGATTGACGAGCTGGAACATCATGGTCTGCTTGGGGCTCAAGCTCCACGTGACTTCAACTGCGGGCTGCGTGTGATCACCCCTCGGAACCCCGCACGGCGCCGGGTGCGACGGCTTAGACTTGGGGGGGGGGGATGTGGACGCCGAGAGCGACCATGACGTTGTGCATGTCAACCTCTGAGTGGCACTGGGTAGCACATGTCAGGACGAGCTTGACGGCACGCTTGTTTCCCACCGCCTCATGGGCCTTAGCAAGCCAGGCGGTGTGAGCCGACTTGACCTCGTCCCAGGTGGACAGCTGCGCGTGCACACGGGGGTCCACGGGCGCTCCTGGGCGCACAACACCACCCGGTGGGCGCACCGTGCCCAAGGCAAGGGGTGGGGCTGGGGCACCGGCGGGGGCGGCTGGGGCGCCCGCGGTGCCCAGGGGAGGCACCAGCGGGATGGGCACGGCACCCGGGGCAAGGTGCGCTGCCGGGGCCGCAGCCGGCGCGGGTGGAGCACCCGCGAGTCCTGGGGGCCACGGCGCAGGTTCAGCAGGGCCGGCCATAGGACCAACTGGGGCAGCCGCTGCGTGGTCTGCCGCCAGAGGGGGGGGCCGAAGACAAGTTCTGTTGGGGCGCAGCGGTGGTGGCCTTGGCGCGAATGGCATGCTCATTCAAGTGGACCCGTAATTCCTGGAGGCGTCTCAACCTCTGGGCAACCCCTTGCGGGATGTCACGAACGATGAGGTTGGATGTAGTGTGCAGCCACACGCGGGTGCCGGAAGCAGGACTGTGAAGCTCCTCCCACGGCCCGCGGCGGGCCTGGAGCTCCTGGAACTCCCTCTTCATATCCTCGAGCGTCGGCTGTCTAGGGGGCCTGGCCGCATGCTCCACTGGTGGGCCGGGCTGAGGGTATCGCACGTCACCCGGGTGGTCCCACTGGCTGATTCCCGAGGCACGATGCATGAAGTAGAGCGCCCCACTTAGCGCACGTCGCGCTTCCCACCCAGGCGGGAGGGGTGGCGGGCTCGTAGGCGGCGGTCCTGGAGAGGGCTGCTGTTGCTCCCTGGCGGTGGGTGGCGCCCTCGGCGGAGTGTGGGGCATGGGCGGCTGCTGCGGCGGCGGTGGCGGCGGCGGCGGCTGCGGCTGGAGCTGCTGCAGCGCGAGCCCGACCGTTGCGCCCTCGAAAGCGGCAGCGGGCCCCCTCACGGGGGGCTGCGCCTTCACCGTTAGGGCATGATCCCGATGCACACGCTGGGGCGATGTGCCAATCCAGCCCAGCGGAGGGCCGAAGACGCCGGGGGGCGGGCTGCCCGGCGGGGGGGGGCCACAGGGGGCCGCTGGGGCAGCATTTGCACTAGCATCCCCGCCCTCAGCGGGGGCCTTCTCCGTCGGAGCAATAGATGGCACCGGGCTGCTCGAACTGGGGCTGCGCTGGCTGGCGCGGCGCCTGCGGCGGCTGGGTGTCCGCGAGTCAGCGCGGCGCCTATGGCGGCTGACAGGGCTGCGCTGGCTCCGAGAAGGCCGGCGGCGGCGGCCCCGCCCCCGGGAGCGGGAGCGACTACTGTCCCTCGGCATTTTCTGTCCTTGAGCCCCGTGGCTCCCAACAAAGCGGCAGTGGCATGAGCTTGCGAGGGTAATGCCGACATCCTCCCAACCTGCGACAACGTCACAGGCGACAGCACGTCGGCATACCCAGCCACGCTGACCACGTGGGGCATTGACATGAGAACGGCAAAGACGACGCCCGCCCCCTCCCGGCCAGCCAGGGGCTGCCCGACAGACAGCCGGAAGCATATGAGCACCACAATCTAAAACAAGGACGTCCAGTGGAGCACAGGATGGGGGGCAGCACAACACGGCACGACGAGGCGGGGCAGGGCGCGACCAACGACACGGCGCCGGCACAGCCCACCCCCAGCAAAAAGCAAACGGCGCCAGGGGCACGGCACGACGCGGCACGGCACCGCAACAGCACAGCACGGCACCGGAGCAGGGGGCGGCGGCGGCGCGGAGCGAAGAGAAAAGAAGAGAGGACCGGAGCTTGGCACGCAACACCGCACCCCACGAGGCAAATATATGTTGACGCAGAGACAAAGGTCCAAGCAACGGGGATGGCACAGGTCAGTTACACTATCAGAGAAATGGAGGTTACGGCCGGCGATACACATGCTCGCAACATACAACAAAGACCCCATCATGACACGAGCCAACGACCGCAAGATTGGCACTGCACGTTATGGGGAATAACATGTTAATGTAGGCAGACGTGGGGCAGCAACTGTGACACATGAGGGCAACAAGCAAAGACAATGTTTCTCAGGACTCCCGCTGGTGGGCGCACAAAGGGTACAACCGAAGCACTTTGGAAAACTCACAGCAGAAGCCTTGCATGTCATCCACAGTTTGGGTGTTGGTCATGTGCGCCTCCAACGCTTCTGCCGCTGGCAGATCGCCACTCTGTCGAAACTCATCGACAAGAGAACCCAGTATCGCTCTGTAGGCGAGCCACGCCTTCCGCAACAGCGTAGAATAAAAGGTTCTGGCGCCCTCCGAGGAAGACGAGTCCAGTAGCTTCGCTGGGAAGCCAAATTATTGGTTGAGAAATCTTCGTGCTCCTGGTCCAGAAAGCATGTGGTAATTCCAGTCGCTCTTGAGGCGCTTGGATTTCAGGGGAAGTCTGCTGCAGCGGTGCCTGGTGTAGATCCTCCAGGCGTTTTTCTTACCAAAGAAGCCGAACGATGGAGCCGATGCATTGTGCAGCGACAACATCAGCTCAGCCTTTGAGCGCACACTATTGTCCACATTTCGGAGGGGAAGGTGATCCATGGATTCCGCCACGAAATAATCGTGCCTTGCTAAATGATCAAGGGCCTCTTCCTTAGAAAGCGACTTCAACTCAAAGTGCCGCACTTTGCTATACACCGAGTGAACCGCGAACATCTGGCAGGGGTGCGACATTTTGGCCGCCACATGCCGGATGATGTCACGCGGTCCCTGGCCTCGAAGCTCCGACAAGTCATCCAAAACTATTTTCGCAAAAGCAAGCGTACAGCAGGCTGACAACACATATGCAAACGTCCATCTAAACTTTGCCGGCAACTTGTCCATAATTGTATCTTGGACCCCCGAACAGGGGGCTGCAAATTCGTCTGAAAGGCTGGTAGCTCGAAGTATTTGGCCGTTGGTGTACCCACTATCCAAGAATGGCAGAGATTCGAGAGACAGGCGCTGCCGATCCGGGAGATCGTAATCTGCCCTGTGCACGTGCTGTCCTCGAACCGCGAAGAGTTGAGCGAGCGCTCTCAGGATCTCCTGCCGCCCCTGTCTGGGAGGCTCGAAGGCGTAATACTCCTCATCCGCCTCGTCGTACCGCCAGGCCTCCGGCGCCGGCTCTGGCCGCGCCTCCGGCTCTGGCCGCGCCTCCGCCTCGGGGCAGTGGCGCTTAGGAGGCCGGCCTGGCAGCAAGGGCGCATCGTCGCTGTCGCTGGGGGCGGCCATGGCACACCGAGCCGGCGCGCGCTGCCCTCTCTGCCCGCCAGCTGAAAAGGCTGCGGGCGGCGGACCCAGCGCGGAGGGCCAAGCAACGGATCAGAGGGCGCATAGGACGCTGGGGATGACGCACAGCACTCTCTGAAACAGCCCGGCAAGGCGAGGAAAACTCACAACCGTTCGGCCGCCCATCTTTGGAGGGGGGGCAGGAACCTAGAAGAGGACAGCCCCCCTAGGTTCTCCTCTTCTAGGTTTTGCCCTGGTTGCTTTATATAATGCCACTTACAGAGAGGGAGAGGGGGGAGGGCGGAGGAGCGCGAATGGAGGACGGCGCTCCCCACCAGGGCAAAGCCCTGGTTGACAGCCCCCCCCTCTGACCTGCAGAAAGGCATGCAGGCGAGTCGCCACCGCCGCCGCCGCCGCCGCCGCCGCCGCCGCCGCCGCCGCCGACGACGACGACGACGACGACGACGACGACGACGACGACAACGACGACGGTCCACCCCACCCGCCCACGGAAGCCCCAAGGCCAACGGGGACGAGCAGCGGCCGGCCCAAGGACCCAGGAACCCCGGGACCGCGGGCACCCAAGCAAAGCGACGGCCCCGGGGCCCACCCCAAGGAGACAAAACCAGAAAAAAAACAAAGCAGACCCGGGGGGCACGACCTCACGGGGTCATGTCTCCCAGGGTCATGCCGTACACCGACGCCGTGGGGGTCAGGGAGGGCGCAAGAAATGACGTGCACATCTGAAGTGAAGCAAAAAAAAAGGCGGGAAACCCAGGACGCGGGTCCAGCCTGACGACTCACCCTACTGGGGGGCGGGAAGAGCAGACCCTGGAACAACAGACCCTGGCTCGGGTATGTTGGCCCAGGGTCGGCTAACAGTTTTTCTGAAGTAGAACCCATCGAAGAGGGGGGGGGAGACGAAGAAGCGGCCTTTCATGCTCCCACGACCGATCCCAACCACGGACACACCATCAGGAAGAGGTGGCAGCAAGATGTGCTGATTACACTCCAGGGCGCCTCACACTCACCTCCCCCATGCCTCCACAGACGCTGCCAGACCCATTCCCCCATTACGCTGCACATGACATGCTTGGCTGCACCGCGGTAGCCACAACGGCCTTGCAGGACCACGGCATATGTTATTACCAGAGCGCCAGTGAAGTATCGGGAACGTCAATAGCGAAAGAGCGCCCCCCCGCAGAAGGCCAGGCACACAGCAGAGAAGACAACACAAGAGGCGACACAGGGCGGTCATGGACGACGCTGGCCCCCATGACTCAAAAGAGCCTCGACGGCCAGCCCCGCCCCAGAACCACCCGCACTTTTGCCAAAGCAGACAAGCACAAACGCAAGGGCGAGCGAGACTGCTCCTGCTACCCAGCACTCACTGCTCTACCCAATGCGTGAAGGCCCAAGGGAAAGGGGGGACAGGGGAGGGGAAAGGGGAGGGACAGGCAAGGACGGGCGAGGGCAGGAAGGGGCAAGGGGAAGAGACCAGGCGCATAGGAACCCTCACCGCTCCTGACATCAAAATGCTGCACTGCACCGCAAAGCAAGCACATGGCCCGCTTTCTGGGTGCCGCGCTAGACGGCGCTCCCTCCCGACGCCCCAAGGGAGCGCTGGCAGACAACGTCCCCCATCGCTCGTACACCCAGGAGTGGAGAGACCCCGGCCCATGGCCGGCGCGCCGCGCCCGCCCCCGCCGGGACGACCAGGGGCGCCCCACGACACCTTGACACGTTCTTGAATCACTTGAGCCAAAATGGCTACGGGGGGTTTGCAGGGGTCCTGGGGTTCGGACTCTTTTGTGCTGGCGCCGCGCCTGCTGTCGGTCCCGCTGGGGATCGGCGCCGCGCCAGGGCCAGCAGGGCCCCATCGAGTTAGCCAGTGTCGACCCGTGCAAAAGGCAACTTGTCCTCTGCGACTGCCGCCGGGACGTGCTTCGCCCCATCCTTCTGAAGTGTGGTCGCAGGGCTTTGGTCCAGGCAGCATCCCTGTCCCGCCGTGCGCTCGGTCCGTCCTTCGGCCCCCCTTTTGGCTTTTGTATAAGTTGTGGGCTGTGGCGCGACTGCCAGGAACGCGCCCGACGCCAGTCTTTGGTCTGTTCCACCTCGATCCACCTCCCGCCCGCTCCGTGGCCTCCTCCTCGGGTCAGGGGCGCCTCTTGTGTTCAGCGGGGCAGGAGCTCTTCTCGCAGTTCCTCTTCTGCAAGGAAGCAGCCCAGGCAGACCGCGCAATGCATGTCACTTCTGTCTGCCGTTGCCTACTAGGCCCCCTGCGCACGCGCCTCTTCTTCTTCTTCTTCTTCTCCTTCTTCTTCTTCTTCTCCTCCTTCTTCTTCTTCTTCTCCTTATTCTTCTTCTTCTTCTCCTTCTTCTTCTTCTTATTATTATGCATCTTCTTAGTATTAGTCTTCGTCTTCTTCTTATTTTTCTTATTCTTCTTATTCTTCTTATTATTATTCTTCTTCCCCTTCTTCTTCTTATTGTTCTTCTTCTTCCTCTTCTTATTCTTATTATTATTCTTATTTTTCTCCTTATTATCCTTCTTCCTCTTCTTCTTTATCTTCTTGTTTTTTTTATATCTTCTTCTTATTGTTCTTCTTGTTCTCCTTCTTCGTCTTCTTCCTTCTTCTTCTTCTTCGTCTTCTATTTCGTATTATTTTTCTGCTTACTCTTTTTCTCTTCGTCTTCTGCTCCTCCTTCTTCTCCTTCTCCTTCTTCTTTTTTCTGCTTCTTCTTATGCTTCTACTTCTTCTTCTTCTTCTTCTTCCTCCTCCTCCTCCTCATCCTCTTGCATCTTCTTCTTCGTCACCTCCTTCTCCTTTTCCCTCTTCTTCTTTATCTTCTTATATTTCGTATCCCTTTTTCTTTTTCTTTGTATTGTGTTTCTTCTTATTCGTTTTCTTCTTTTTTCTTATTCTGATTAGTCTTCTTCGTCTTCTTCGTCGTATTATGTATATGCTTACTCTTTTTCTCTTCGTTTTCTCCTCCTCATCCTTCTTATTATTCTCATTCTTTTTTATTATTTATCTTCTTCTTCTTCTTATTCTGCTTCTGCTTCTTCTTCTTCTTCTGATTCCTCCTCCTCCTCCTCCTCTTTCATCTTCATCTTCTTCTTCTTTTTTTTCTTCTTCTTCCTCTTCTCCTCCTTCTCCTTCTTCTTCCTTCTCCTTCTCCTCCTCCTGCTGCTCCTCCTCCTCCTGCTCCTCCTCCTCCTGCTCCTCCTCCACCTCCTCCTCCTCCTCCTCCTCCTGCTGCTCCTCCTCCTGCTTCTCCTGCTGCTGCTCCTCCTCCTCCTGCTCCTTCTGCTCCTCCTGCTCCTCCTGCTCCTCCTCCTCCTCCTCCTCCTTCTCCTCTTCCTCCTCCTCCTCTCGTCTCGTCCTCTCCTCCTCCTCCTCCTCCTCCTCCTCCTCCTCCTCCTCCTCCTCCTCCTCCTCCCCTCCTTCCTTCCTTTCTTCCTTCCTCCCTTCCTTCCTTCCTTCTTCTTCCTTCCTTCCTTCCTTCCTTTCCCTCCTCCTCCTCCTCCTCCTCCTCTCCTCCTGCTGCTGCTGCTCCTCCTCCTCCTCCTCCTGCTCCTCCTGCTCCTCCTCCTCCTCCTGCTCCTGCTCCTCCTCCTCCTCCTCCTCCTCCTCCTCCTCCTGCTGCTCCTCCTCCTCCTCCTCATCGTCCTCCTCCTCCTCCTCCTCCCCTCCTCCTCCTGCTCCTCCTGCTCCTCCTCCTCCTGCTCCTCCTGCTCCTCTCCTCCTCCTCCTCCTCCTTCTCCTCCTCCTCCTCCTCCTCCTCCTCCTCCTCCTCCTCCTTGTCTTGCCAGACCCTGCGTAGCCTTGCGTACTCCAGCGTGCTCCGCCGTCGCCTTGGATGCCTTCTGTTACGTTGCAAGTGGCGGTGCTTTCTCCCTTGTCCGTCAGCGTCGCCCCGGCCGTCTGCGGGGCGGGGCCACAGGGTGAGGGGCGCGGTGCCTTCTCCATCCGGCGTTGCCTGCGCCAGGCGAGGCAGGAGAGGCCGCGAGTGCAGCCTGTGCAGGGTGGAGTTTGACAGACCACCACCTCCCCTACGCCTGCTGTCAGAGCGGCAGGGCGGCGTGACCCTGAGGAGCGGGGACCAGGGGGCCCGCCAGCCGCGGCCCGCTCCCGGCGGCCCGCGCCCCGCGGCCCGCGCTGGCGCGCGGACTTGCGGCTCTGACAGCGCGTGGAATGGAAAGAGGAGAAGGGGGCCTCGGGGGGGGTCGGGGCAAGCCCGCCAAGCAGAGTCGCGCACCAGGAACGGCGACGCCTGGTAGGCACCTTCGGATGGGAGGCAGGGCGGCGGGGTCCATGAGGCAACGTGCCACAGGCAAACCAGTGGGGAGGGGGGGGGGGGGCCCAGGAGGGACGCGCACACCAGGCCCGCAAAGAGCCACCCAGGGCCAAACCGAGAGGGCGGCGGAAGGGGAACGGAGATGACAAAACCAGGGGGTCTCAGTCGTTCGGGGGTGCAGACAATGGAATTTCGCGAATGTGGGCATTTGTCGCAAGCGTTGCGCGCATCTCGATAATATAGGACATGCAGATCAAATGTATATTTGTGCCGCCAAGGGAAGGCAGGGGAATATGAAAGTGTGGGAGCCAGATTGTGCAGACAAGTGACATCTCCAACCCATATGGCAATCCCCGGGACGCGTGTGGAACGTCGATGGTGGTAGGCGTCAGGGGGAGGCCGTGGGGTCGGATTGGGCAGGGTAAGTGACCCCACCACGCCAGCAAAGTGCAAGGACAGACGGGGGCCGGGTGACGCGGTTGCGTGCTCCAAAGAGAGGCGCCGTGGGCGCCCTGGCGCCCCGCGTGCGCCTCGGCCGCAGCCCCGCCGCAGGGCTCTCATCGGGACCGCTCGTTGGATCACTCACGACTGGGCGCCCTCAGCGGCCGGAGTGCGCGAGGAGCTCCCTGAAGTTGCACTCCCTACTCGTCTGGTTGGCCGCGAACGCCAGCAGCGCAGGGCGTGCGGTGGGGCCCGTGATGTCGAGCGGCAATCCAAAGAACCCGAGCAGGAGGTCCAGGCTGGATTCCACAACTGATCTCTTCGCTTTGCGCGCCGTGATTCGCTTTCTGGTCTGGACCTCGACCGTCATCCTTTCTACCGTCGGCAGGAGGCGCCACGTCACCCTTACACTGCGTTGGTCACCCGTACCCTGGACAATCGCAAAAGGCGGCGTGGCCTGGTCTGCCGTGCCCGCCTGCTGCAGCGGGACCCCCATCCCCTGGATCTTCCCATAGAGCTGCTGCGCGGAAACCTCTTCAAGTTGATTGCAAGCGACGCGCGGTGGCCAGCGCAGATGTGCGCAGCCTTCGCCTTGTACGTTTTGGACCTCGGCGGCGAGCTGCCCCGCGTCCATCGAACAAAGCGGCGTGCGCTATGTGGGGGGCGCGCAGAGCTGCCACCGTGGAGGTGGACGTCTCACAGGAGGTGGGTGGCCGGCGTTGGGGGGCCGCGCTGGAGCCAAGGCCAGGGGGCCGCTTCCGTGCTGCACGAGCTGACGTGTTGGCGGCTGGTGCGCAGGCAGGAGGGGCCCCCTGGCGGCTGCCGGTGGCGCCGATTCGACGTCAGGCGCGCCCCCAGAGAGGCCGAACGGGGGCGCTGAATCCCGTGGCGCTCGCCAGGGTGGTTGGCGCACCAAGCTCGTGCGTCTCGGCCTTGCGCTCGAGCTTCGGAGACGGCGAAGGAAACCCAGAGGGTCGCGCCGATGGGGGTGGTGGCGGCGGCGACGCCACCAGAGCGACGCCTTGCCTTGACCCGTGAACGGGCGCGGGGCGCGCCCGGGGCGGCGCCGGCGGCTGCAGCGGCACTCGCCGCGGCGGGCGGTGCTCGTGGGGGCGCCGGCGGCGCCCAGGTCGCTGGCGCCGCGGTGGCTGGCGGCCGCGGCGCCTGCAGCGGCAGTGCGCGCGGGGCTCCGGGCCAGCTACTGGCGGCGGCGGCGGCAGACCAGGCGCTGCCACGGGCTCCGCTCCTCGGGGAGAAGTTGCGTAGATCTCCCAGCGGTGAAATTGCGTAGATCTCCCAGCACGGCGGTGGCGGGAACGCCGAGAGGGCGCGCCTTGCACCTGGAGCGGGTGCCCCGGCACGCGTGGGGACCCAGAGGTGGTGGCTGCGTCCTGAGCGGGGGGTCCAGGTGGCTGTGCCAAGGCGTGGTCGGCTTGGCGCGGGCCGGCGACGGGAGGTGCGCCGCCGCCAAGGCGCGCCCCGCTGCGAGCGCCTGTTCCCGGGTGTCCGCCTCGGCGGCTGGCGATGGCGTCGGCGCCGCTAGCCCTCGCGCTGAGGCTTTCGACCGATGGTGGAAAGGGGCGTCGCCCAATGTGGTGCAAGGCGGCTCGGGGGCCTCCTCCGTCGCCGCTGGCTGCGGCTCCTGTCGCTGCTGGTGTTGGTGCTGCTGCAATAGGTATCGCTGCACTCCCGCCGGCGCCTCCGGCGCGGCGAGCGCGACCGCGCAGGCGTCCTCTCCCGGGGCGCCATTGGGCCCCGCGCTGCCAGTGCACGCGGGCCGGGCAAGGGGGGGGTGCACGGGGGGGGGAGAGACAGAGCAGGGGGGGGCCGGGCTGGTGCGGTATGTGTGTGTGTGTGTGTGTGCGTGTGTGTGTGTGGGGGGCATGGCAAGGTGTGGGATGACGCAAAACCGCATCTTGGCAATCGCCATCAGTGGAAGGCAAGGTTGAACCGGAGGGGTGAGCGCTCAGTTGGGAAGCGAAGCAAATGCGCAACATTGGTCGTGGGCCTCAGGTGCAACCTGGAGCCCCAGGACTACTCGCGCCCCCGTGCGAAATCCACCGCCTGCCCCGCTATGGGGGGCCGCGCGGCCGGGGGCAACCGACCCGCCGCCCTATGCTGGGCCCGAGAGACGACGAGGCCAGGGAGGCAGCGCTGGACAAGAGACCGAGAAAATGGGCCCAAGGAGGCCACGGGCCAGGGGCAGACCAGCGGGGGGCCCAACCATAGAAGAAGCAGTAGGAGACCAAGACGCGCAATCCAGGCCAACCAGGGGCCACGAGGGGCCACGGCGCAAGCAGGGCGGCAGATGGGATCCGCGAAGCGGAGAGGTGATCCACCGATTCTCTCTCTACCCCAGGGGCGAAGCAGGGGCAGCCGTGTAAGATGAGAAATGCAGATCAAGCAAATCTTGCCTCCTCGGCCGCCGTTCGGGACAGTGGGGGGTCCACTCATCGTTGCAACTAGTGGTGGCCGGCCGAGCAGGAAATGAGAAATGACCATCATCCGCGTCTCGTGCTCCGTCCCTCTGGTGGGAAACCGGCATGAGGGATAAAACGAATTAATTCGGGGGTCGGCCAGAAGCAGTGCCGCAAGGAGAAGAAACCACGAACGCAACCGCAATGCGATTTGCCCCCGGGGGCCCCAACAGCGGCCGCGATCCGAGATTTCCGCGGCGCTCGCGCGAGCGCCCCGCCGCCCCCCGAGGGGGGCGCTGCCGCCGCCGCCGCCGCCGCCGCCGACAACAACGTCAATGACAATAGCAACGACAACAATTATTTCAGACTGTTCGATCTTATCTGCTTGAGTGTCCGTTATCGCGTATTTCCCAAACCCTCGATGCCCGCCCTCTTCGTCTTCAAATCGCGCCCCTTTTGGGGGCGTGCCTTTCTCTCCTGCAGGTCCAGCCCTGGCAAGCGGCGCGGCGGCCGCGGGCCGTCGGCCTGGCCTGCGGCAGCGCTGGTTGGCGGCAACCCGACCCCGCGAGGGGCGGGCAGGGGGCCGACCGCGACGGCGACGACGACGTCGACGACGACGACAGCGACGACGACGACGACGAGCGAGCGAGCGAAAGCGAGGGCGAGAGCGAGAGCGAGAGTGAGCGAGAGAGAGAGAGAGAGAGAAAAAACAAACAAACAAAAAAACAGGACAGCAGGGCCACCAAGGGCGCGAAGTAGGCCGCGAAGGGCGACAGCAGGGCCGCGAAGGGAATGTGTATAGTGCCGCGAAGAGCGCGAGCGAGCGGGGGCCACGAAGGGCAGCAGGGCCACAGAAGGCAACGACGCGGCCGCTGAGGGTAGCAACTGGGTCACGTGGGACGGCGAGGGGGCCGCAAAGGGCGGGGGTGGGGCCACGAAGGGCGCGCGCAAGGGGCCGCGGCGGGCGCGAACGAGCGGGGGCCACGATGGGCGTGCGTATATGTTGTGCCGCGGAGGGCAAGGACGGGGGCCACTGAGGGCAGCAGCGGGGCCACGAATGGCAGCGAGGGGGCCGCGAAGGGCGACGGCGGGGCCAGAGGGCATGCGCATGGGGCCGCGACGGGCGCGAACGAGCGGGGGCCACGAAGGGCGTGCATGCATGGGGCCACGATAGGCAGCGATAGGGCCACGGAGGATTGCAATTGGGCCACGAAGGGCAGCCAGTGGGCAGCGAAGGGCTGCAACGGGGCCGCGAAGGGCAGCGAGGGGGCCGCGAGGCAGTGTCTGCGGGGCCGCGAAGGGGCCGCGAAAGGCTGCAACGGGGCCGCGAAGGGCAGCGAGGGGGCCACGAAGGGCTGCAACGGGGTCACGAAGGGCAGCGAGGGGGCCGCGAAGGGCTGCACCGGGGCCGCGATGGCAGCGAGGGGGCCGCGAAGAGTTGCAACGGGGCCACGAAGAGCAGCGATGGGGGCCACGAAGGGCAGCGATGGGGCCACGAAGGGCAGCGAGGGGGCCGCGAAGGGCTGCAACGGGGCCACGAAGGGCAGCGAGTGGGCCACGAATGGCTGCGACGGGGCCACGAAGGGTAGCTAGGGGGCCGCGAAGGGCTGCAACGGGGCCACGAAGGCCAGTGAGATCCCGATTCCTAAGGCATCTGTGAGGGAGTGATAAGCGTGAACGCGATTCCTGGGTGCCTGAGTGTCGGGAGCGCGGCGCTTGAGTATCTTGCGGGGAATTCCAACGCAAGGGCGCTATTATTGGATACATTGCAAGCAAGCCTCCAGCGAGAGCGCGACTCCAGATCGCCGAGAGAGCGATTCCTGAATACATTGTAAGGAAGTTTCAAGCGAGAGCGCGATTCCTGAATAAAATGCGGGGGGGTCTCGGGCGGGAGCGGGGGTCCTGGCTAAATTGTGAGGAAGTCTCAGGCAGTGGCCGTTGTTGTTGTAACGCGGGGGCCAACGACGCAGTTTGAGGTGGAAGACTTTCTTCGATAAAACAGAGGGTGCGAGCGCCAGCAACAGCAACGACAGCAACAAGAGCGGCATCAACCACAACAACCACAACACCAAACAACAACAACAGCAACAACAAGACCAAACACAACAACAACAACAGCAGCATCAACAACATCAGCAGCATCAACGACACCGGCGACAACAACATCAACAACAACACCAACAACACCAACACCGACAACAACGGGACACCAACAACACCAACAAAACACCAACACCACCAGCAACACCAGCAACAACAGCAGCATCATAAATCACAGTAACAACACCAACAACAAGGGGGCAACAACAAGACTACCAACAACACAAGCACCACCAACAGCAGCAACAACACTAACAACATCAACATCAGCACCACCGACATCAATATCAATGCCACCAACAAAACCATCCATTTTAAGACTGATCGCTATTATCTGCTCGCGTGCCACTCAACACGTATATCCCAAACCCTCGATGCCCGCCATCTTTGCCTTCGATCGTGCCCCCTTGGGGGTGTTTACCTTTTCGCCTGCAACAGGCAATTCGTGCAGCCCCTGAGGCAGGGGAACAGAGCGCGGATTGAAGGAACGGGGCAGGGGAAAGAAGGTTGATGAGCCAGAGAGAGAGAGAGAGAGAGAGAGAGAGAGAGAGAGAGAGAAAAAGAGAGAGAAAGAGAGAGAAAGAGAGAGAGAGAGAGAGAGCGAGAGAGAGCGATAGAGAGAGAGAGAGAGAGAGAGAGAGCGAGAATAGCAGAAGGGGGGCTGGAAGCAGAATACAACTGGCAGAACCAGGCGAGCAGATCGGATGAGTAGGCCCTAGCGGGCGGGCCCTGGCGGCCAGGTCGAGCAAACGGGTTGGTGCAGCGTGCGTCCTGCAAAGGCGCGATGGAGTCTCGAGCGATAGCGCGATCTGCAACGGAGCCACGGAGGGCAGCGATGGGGGCCACGAAGGAAGGGGCCACGCAGGGCAGCGAGGGGGGCGCGAAGGGCGGCAACGGGGCCACGGAGGGCAGCGATGGGTGCCACGAAGGTTTGCAACTGGGCCACGAAGGGCAGCGAGGGGGCCACGAAGGGCTGCAACGTGGCCACGAGGGGCAGCGAGGGGGCCACGAAGGGCAGCGATGGGGGCCACGAAGGGAAGGGCTGCAACGGGGCCACGAAGGGCAGCGAGGGGGCCACGAAGGGCAGCGAGGGGGCCTCGAAGGGCAGCGAGGGTGCCAAGAAGGGCTGCAACGGGGCCGCGAAGGGCAGCGAGGGGGCAACGAAAGGCTGCAACGGGTCCACGAAGGGCAGCGAGGGGGCCACGAAGGGCTGCAACGTGGCCACGAAAGGCAGCGAGGGGGGCACGAAAGGCTGCAACGGGGCCACGAAGGGCAGCGAGTGGGCCACGAAGGGCTGCAACGGGGCCACGAAGGGTAGCGAAGGGGCCACTATGGGCTTCAATGGGGCCACAAGGAAAGGCGAGGGGGCCACGAAGGGCTGCAACGGGGCCGCGAAGGGCAGCGAGGGGGCCCCGAAGGGCTGCAGCGGGGCCACGAAGGGCAGCGAGGGGGCCCCGAAGGGTTGCAACGGGGCCACGAAGGGCAGCGAGGGGGCCACGAACGGCTGCAACGGGGACACGAAGGGCAACGATATCCCGATTCCTCAGAAATCTGTGGGAGTTTCCTAGGCGCGTCAGCGCGTCTCCTGGGTGCGTGAATGTTGGGAGCGCGGCTCTTCAGTAAATGGTGGGGAATTCCAACACATGAGCGCGATTATTGAATACATGGTAAGCAAATCTCCTACGAGAGCGCGCCTTCACAGCGCCGAAAGAGCGATTCCTATATCAGTTGAAAGGAAGTTTTCAGCGAGAGCACGATTCCTGAGTAACGTGCGAGGAAGTCTCAGGCGGGAGCGGGGGTCCTAATTAGATTATGAAGTCTCAGACGGGAGCCGTTGTTGCTGTAACCCTGGGGCCAGGGGCACAGTTTGACCCTTGTGATTTTCCTTGGGTAAAAAAAGAGGATGCGAACCCCTTGGGACGCACTTCATGTGAAAAAGCATAATGGTCACCGGAGGGGGGATCAACAATCATTATTCTGCAGTCGTGAGAGTTCAACAGGCACAGCAACACCACATCCACCAACAAGAACAACAACACCACCGCCAACAACAACAACGCTATCCCGAATAAAATC
>CAUYUJ010018946.1:0-12500 GCA_963575745.1 Prorocentrum cordatum
TACTACTACTACTACTACTACTACTACTACTACTACTACTACTACTACTACTACTACTACTACTACTACTACTACTACTACTACTACTACTACTACTACTACTACTACTACTACTACTACTACTACTACTAATACTACTACTACTACTACTACTACTACTACTACTACTACTACTACTACTACTACTACTACTACTACTACTACTACTACTACTACTACTACTACTATCCATATCCCGTAACTTCCCTCACAGAGTTGGAAGCAGAGTGGGCGAAGCTTACGCGTCCAGGCGTCATGCTGTCACCCTCTGGGCATGCCGCCTATTGTCACCTTATCCGACCCAGTCTGTGTGTTGACGGCATCGTCTCATTGTTTCCTTTGACGTTTCACGTGCCTCATCAATCCATACGTATCATCCTTGGCCGACCCGTGAATGTTGTTTCCCTTCGATTCCGCTGTCTACTCTGTTTGCTCATTTCGAGATCTGCATGATATGTTGGTTATCGTCACTCTCGTGCGTTTGCCCCTGGGACTGCCTTGCGTTTACCCCTGGGGCCATCTGAGGCCTCTTGTGGCCTTCTGCGACCTCCTGAAAGTTCCTGGGCACTCCTGGGACCCCACGTGGGAAATCCTCCTGCGGCCTCCTGGGATATCCTTGGGTCTCATGGGGTTTTCCTGCGGCCGCCTGGAGTGCAGTCACTGGGGCCTTCGGCGGAGCTCCCTATGGGGCCACGAAACTTCGCACTGGGTGGGCGACCCGCATGCGAGTGCAGACACTGGGACCTTCCATGGAGCGTCCTATGGGGCCACGAAACGCTGTACTGGGTGGGGGTCCCGCGCGTGAGCTCCGCCATTGGGGCCTTGGGTGGAGCTCCTTATCGGGCCACGAAACGCTGTACTGGGCGGGGGAATCGCATGGGAAAGCAGCCACTGGGGCCTTCGGCGAAGCTCCCTATGGGGCCACGAAACGCTGCACTGAGTGGGGGAATCGCATGCGAGTGCAGCTACTGGTGTTTTCGTGGAGCTCCCTATGGGGCATCGAAACGCTGCACTGGGTGGGCGGCCCGCATGCGAGAGCAGCCACTGGGGCCACTAAACGCTGTGCTGAGCGGGGAAGACGCAGACTGATGAGGGCAGAGGCAAGGAACGGGTGGAGGGAGCAGGGAGGAGGAGGAGGAGGAGGAGGAGGAGGAGGAGGAGGAGGAGGAGGAGGAGGAGGAGGGGGAGGAGGAGGAGGAGGAGGAGGAGAGGTGCAGGAGGAGACGCGGAGACTGTCTCTTCAAAACGAGGACCAACCAACAGGTTGTTTGGGAAAAAGAAACATGTTACAAAGGTTTTGGCCACATATTGGCCTCCTGGAGGGGAGGGGGGGGCCAATGAAGGAGCCCCCCTCCTTTGATCGATCTCCTCTAAGATGGCCCCAAGATGGCCCCCGAGGCTCTCAAGGGTGTCCAAAGACGGCCCCAGGACGTGCCCAGGAGGCCCCAAGAGGCCCCCAAGAGGCCCTTAAAATGCCCCAGGAGGCCCCAAGAGACCCCCAACAGTTCCCAAGAGACCCCCCAGAGTCACCCAAGACGCCTCAAAGGCCTCGGCGAGAAGGCCAAAAACATTGATGTTACTAAGATGCTGGCCACAGTCTGGCCTCCCGGAACGATCTCCTGCAAGATGACCCCAAGATTGCGCCCGAGGTTCCCAAGGGTGTCCAATATGAGTTGTGCAAGGTGCAACCCAAAGAGGTCCCGACCCCTTCCCTCAGGGTCGTTGTTCGTCACGGATCCTTTCTTGATACCCCCTGGACCCAACACAGGCCCCGAAAAGCAAAAATCAAATGAACAATCGTTTTGCTTCGAATGATCCCCGCCGAAACCTTAAGCGTTCGTTCCCGACGGCGCGCGGTCGCCTAATTGGTGGAACGCTGCGCGCGGGGCCATGTGGTCCCGGCCACTGCGGCGGTCGGGCCGGGTGGCGAACTCCGTTGTCAACAAGTCCAACAACCCCAGAGTTCCTGACGAAACAACATTTTCAAACTGAAAAACTGGGGCGAAAAAAAAAGCTTCGAAAACGCGCGGTGCGAAACGGGTAGAGACCCGCAACCTGTTGAAAATGGAAGAGGAAGAGCACCAGCAGGAGCAGGAGGAGGAGGCGGACAACGAAGGAGGAGGAAGAGGGGGGGGTGCGAAGGAGCTCTCCTCCCAACGGTTCCTCCTCCTCCTCCTCCTCCTCGTCCTCCTCCTCCTCCATCTCCTCCTTCCCCTCCTCCTCCTCCTCCTCCTCCCTCCCCCCACCACTGCACAAATGCCGCTTCTTGATCAAAAAACGGGTCAACCGTGCTCCATGTAGTCACGCTCTTTCATGTCATGTTCGACTATGTCCTGTTCAGCTCTCGACGGGCCGGCGTGACGTCGTGATGCATGTGACGTTAGATGCGTCGTCTGTTACGAAGTTCCTCTTATGTGAATCGTCCGATTGAGAAAAATGATATTATGATCAGACCTATCACTCTCTGATGTGAGATGTCATGGTCTGGTATGCTCTGTGGCACTGTGTATAGACAAGGTAGAGTATGCCAGGTTATATTCTACAATGCTCTGTTCCGCGATGCTGTTGACAGTTCGGATCACTATAGTATAGTATGATACGCTCTGCTAGTATATTTCGTTATGCATATACGCTGAGATATGAGATGTTCTGTGAGGTTGCGTCATGATATGTTATGATATGGGTAGTCAAGGTGTGTTATGTTTTCCTCGGCTATGTCATGTTAGCTTATGATATAAAGTATTATGTTATGCCATGGTCTGCTCTGATATCTTATGTGATGGAATGCTTGGTGACGGCTCGGTTCTGTATAATTCGCCGGCCCAACGGGCCAGGGCGTGCTAAGATCTCTGGTAACTGGTTAACAGTATTAACAGTATTTCTAGTTCGCGCGCGCGGGGCGGCCCCTGGGGGTCCCCCGGCGAAAAGTACCCCGACCAACGCCCGACCGCCGCCCGACCGCCGCCCGACCAAGTCTACTCAGAGATGGTTTTCCTTCTGGGTGCGGCCTCTCAGGCTCCCCAGAGCGCGCTCAGAGTGCCCCAAGAGGCCCCCAAGACTGCCCAAGAGGCCCCCGAGACGCCCAAAGAGCGCTCGAAGACGCCGAAGATGACCCCAAGACGGCCCAAAAGGCCCCCAAGACAGCCCAAGAGGCCTCCAAGACGCCCCAAGAGCCTTCCAAGAGGCCTCCGAAGAGAGCCCCAAGAGGCCAAAATCGTTGATTTTCATTGGTTTTTTCGATGTTTTTTGTGTTCTGGCTTTTTCGGCTTCCGGACGCTCCAAGACGGCCCAAGAGGCCCCCAAGACCGCTCCAAGACGGCCCACGAAGCTCCCAAGACGGCGCCGAAACGACCCAAGAGAGCCCTCAAGACGGCCCAAGTGCCGCCCAAGACGGACCAAGAGGCCCCAAGACGGGCCCAAGAGGGACTCAGGAGGGATACCGAGAACTCAAAAATGGAGCCCTCCGTCCCAGAAGGCGCCCAGGAGGTCCCAAAGAGGCCCCAAGAGGCCTCCAAGAGGCCCCAAGATGTCGCCAAGAGGCCCCAGGAGACTCCCAGGAGGCCCAAAAGAAGCCCCAGAAGGCTTCAAACATGTCTCCCAGGCGCCCCCGAACGGCCTCTCAACAGACCCCAAGAGGCCCCCCAAAGAAGCATCTTGACGACGACTCTATTTCGCCCCATCGAGAGACGACCCCCAGGGAACTGCTTCACCATCAAAACTCCCCACGCAACGCGTCCGAACGACACCCGCCCCCAAGAGCGCAACATGGGCAACGAACACACAGACAAAAACCAGCGATGCCATATCACGGGCCGGCGGAATGAGCGAAGCGATTCAATAAGATATGATCTGCTCTACTAACATGTGTCGTTCTGCTCTGCGGTCGCGTTATGCTATTATCTGCGATTCTCTGCCACGATATGATATGTTATGTCAACGTGCGTTGTGCTAGGATCGGTTATGTTATGGTATGTTGTGTTATGTCGCCTTCTGTTATGGCATGTTCTGAGTTAGAATATGATGTGATGGTATGGTATGCTCTACTGTTTCATGGCACTGCTATGGTTTGTTATGTCATGTGTTGTCAAGTTCGTGTTTTGCTCTGCCACGCTATGTTGTGTTATGTTGTGTCATGTCGTGATCGTCGTCGCGATGTTCGGTTGTCGTGCTATGATATGTTCTCTGATGCTGCGTCAGGATAAATATATATATATATATATATATATACATATATGTTTGTTTGCCCCCGAGAGCGATGAAAACTGCAGGCTTCTCCACTGACGGGAAGGGGACTCCGCGAAGCAGAAACTGCTGTGCATCCGCCTTCGGCTGCCGAGCCAACCAAAAGACGCGTCACGAAGCTCGGCCCCGAATAGCAAGCCTGTCCCGGCCGCGTGGCCGATAGCTTGCTTCCCCAGATGATGCGCAGGCTCCCGTGAGGCCGAACATGTTAAGTGCAAACGGAATGCGCCACCCCCCCGTAATGAGGCGCAGGGTCGGTCTGTTTATTCAGAGCGACAATGAACAGGGACAGCGCGAACGCGTGACAGCAACAGCAGCAGCAGGGAGAGGGAAGCAGGCAGCAGGGAGGAAAGGGGAGGAGCAAAGAGCAGCAGGGAGAGAGGCAGGAAAGCGAGCGAGAGAGGAGGCAGCAGAGCAGGAGGGAGGACCCCAGAAAGCACCAAGCAACAGCAGCAGCAGCAGCAGCAGCAGCAGCAGAAGGGGAACGGGAGGAAGAGGAACTGCCGGCCAAGTGAAACACTGGAGTGGTATTGAGACGCGCGGGTCGCCTGCCCCGCAGGAGAACGCGGCCGCATCCAAAGGTGACCCGAACCACTAAAACTAGCGGAGCCCAGAAGACGTCCGAAACTAGCGGAGCCCAGAGGACGAAGCAGGAAAGGAGGAAGGCGAAGGAAGAAAGGGGCGAAACAGAGGACACTAAAAATAATATCATAGTCAGCTTCTAAGGCGGCTCCAGCCGGCGGGCGCTGGAGGCTCGCTGAGTAACAGCGGCCCGCCCGGTTGGAGTGCCCGGCACATGCACGCGTACCTTAAACACTATACAAAATAAAGCAGCGGGGGAGGCAAAAGGAGGGAGCGGGGGGAGGGGGAAGGAAGGGTCCAGACTACTATCTGCGGCCGGCCTCAGAAGGTGCAGCCGAGGGTCAGAATCACGAGGCTCCTGTGAGTGGCCCTTCCACCACACCATAAGACAACCCCAATCCAGGGATCGACTCGGAGATGTCGAAGTGAGCGCGCTGCACGTGATATCCGTCGTGTTGCCAGTGGTGTCCGCCGTGCAGTTCCTTGTGCTCGATGTGCTGCTCGTGGTAGTCGTTGTGCTGCGCGTGATGCTCGTCGTGCCATGCTCGTGGTATCCGATGCGTTGCTCATTGAAAGCGTCGTCTTGCTCATGAATTTCGGCGTGCTGCCTAGGAATACTCATCGTACTGGTTGCGTGCTCCGCCGTGCTGCTCGTGGTACCTGTCGTGCTGCAGTCGTTATCCGGCGTGGTGCTCATGAGACCCGCCGTAGGCGTAGGCGCCGGCGTCGGTGTTGATGCCAGCGTGGGCGTAGGCGTTGATGCCGGCGCAAGCGCACGCATTGATGCTGCGTCAGGATATAGCCCAGTGTGTCAATGTGTGTTATGGTATAATCAGTTATGTTATGGTATGGTGAGTTCTGTCGTATTGTGTTATGTTACGTTCCGCTCTGGTATGTCATGTAATGTTATATGTGTTAGCGGCCCGGCTCTGTACAGCATAATATGATACGCTCTGTTAGTATGTGCCCTTATGCTCTACTGTGTTGTTATGATGTGTTCTGCGATACTGAGAAATGGTACGATATGAAATGCCAAGATGTGTTATGTGATGTTGGTCATGTTATGCTGTTGTGGTCTGTCGTCTCCTACGATGTCATGTTCTGCTATAGTATGTTATGTGATGTTACGTTGTGCTCTATGTAGCCATGGCACTGCTATGCTATGTTCTGCCATGGCCTGTCATGCGCACGCTTTGCTGTGTAATGTTAGGTTGTGTCATGTTGTGCATGTCGCGCTCGTCGTCGACATGCTCTGATGCAGTGGTATGTTATAGTCCGTGATGTTGTGCCATGGTATGGGATGTTATGTCAAAGCGTGTTATGTTATGAATTACTATGTTATGTTATGTTGTGCTAGGTTCCCTTCAATTGTGCCATGTTTTGCTCTGGTACGTGGTGTGACGTGCGCTGATATTCTACTTTGTCATGAGGTCGATTCGTCATGTTCCGTCACGTTCTGCCATGTTCTGCTCAGCTATGTCATGTTGTGTTCTGTCATGTTATGTTATGTCATGTTGTGTTCAGTCGTAGCGCGAAGCGGGACACCCGGTACTCTCAGGGACCATCAGGACAACTTGGGGTCCGGCGGCCGCGGTACGCAGGGTGGGGGAACGCCCGTGCGCGGCGCAGCTGAAGCGGAGAAAGGCGCGGTCCTGCAGCGCACGTGCCAGCGCCGAGCCCCGTCCTTCCAGGCCCCGCCTGTCGCGGCGACGGGGACGGGCACCCCGCCCAGCCAAAACCGCCAAAGGGGATACTTCATGACCAGAGATGTACCATGAGCCTCATCAGCATCATCATAATCATCAGCATCAGCATCATCTCCACCATCAACAATTACTCCGACGGAAAGACCCCACATAAAAATCCCTTCGGCTAATCTGGAAATAACCTTCACTGTCGTCCTCGCGATTAGTGAGACGCCCTTCTTGTCTTTTCTGCGTCATCATCATTCTCGCCCTGGCGCAGGGCCCTCGCCCACTCCACGCGTTGCCCTACCCTCGCCCTACTGCTGTTTGTTTCGTCACCCACCACCTCCTCTCATGTCTATTGCAAGAGCGCGCGCGTCGATTTTCCTCGACGCCGTCGCCGCCTCGGCCAGCGCGGGCGCATTCGCGAATGGCCGCGTCGCGCGGCCGTTGGGACAACCCCGCGGGCCAGGCCGCTGGGGCAACCGCGCGAGCCGCTGGGGTGCGGGAGCAAGCCGCCGTTGGGACAACCCCGCACGCACCGAGCTAATCACGGCCGCGTTCAGGCGGTTACCACCCCCGGCCCGGACGCAAGGGTTTCCCCCTGCGCCCGGCCGCCGTCGTCGTCCTCACCTCCTGTTCCTCGTATTCCTCCTCACCTGATGGGCCGGGCGAATCGCCCTCTGAAGAGCGCATAGGGAGGGGGCTCCCGCCTAAGACTTCCTCACAGTTCACTCACTGACGAGGCTCCCTGCCAAATACTTCCTCCAAAACCAGACCTCGGGAGCCCAAATATGACGACAACTACACCGATGAGGGCGACCCGCTCGGATTAAAAACATAAAGTGCGGGCCCCATAGGGGAAGGGGCTCCCGCCAGAGACTTCCTCAAAAACATTATCTGCGGGCCCTATAAGCAGGAGGCTCCCGCCTGAGACTTCCTTGTAGTTCACTCAGACACGAGGCTCCTGCCGGATACTTCCCCCAGATTCAGGCCTCAGGAGCCCAAAAGTGACGACTGTTTCTCGGATGAGGATGACCCGCGCGGATTACCAACATGAATGCGGGCCCCATAGGGAGGGGGCTCCCGCCTGATACTTCATCACAAATCACTCACATACGAGGCTCCTGCCTGATACTTCCTCCATATTCAAACCTCAGGAGCCCAAAAGTGACGACAGTAACACGGATGAGGATGACCCGCTCTGATTAAAAACATGAAATGCGGGCCCCATAGGGAAGGGGCTCCCGCCTGAGACTTCCTCACAATTCACTCACAGACGAGGCTCCCGCCGGATACCTCTTCCATATTCTAGCCTGAAGAGCCCAAAAGTGACGACTGTTCCACGGATGAGGATGACCCGCTCGGATTACCAACATGAATGCGGGCCCCATAGGGAGGGGGCTCCCGCCCGAGATTTCCTCACAATCCACTCACAGACGAGGCTCATGATGGTGATGATTGATGATGATGATGATGATGATGATGATGATGATGATGATGATGATGATGATGATGATGGTGATAAGGGGGGAGGAGGAGGATGTGGTGGTGGTGTGTTCCTGCGCGGGGTGTCCAAAGAAAATGGTGCTGAGTGATGAGAGAGTGTGTGCGTGTGATGTGCGACTGAGTATGATGATGGCGGTGGTGGTGATGCTGATAATGATGATCGATGGCCGATGGTGATGGTGATCGATGGTGTGTGATTGAGTATGATAATGGTGGTGGTGATGATGATGACCGATGGTGATGATGACCGATGACGGGGTGAATGCGTGAGTGAGGCGGAGAGTGGGAGGGAGTTGAGGTTCCTGCGCGGAGGGTGTCCAAAGAAAACAAGAAGCCCACTTTGGATGTGGGAAACAACAACAAGAACAGCATCAACATCATCTTAGTACCATCATCATCATAATCAGCATCATCATCAACATCAGTCGCATCATCATCATCATCATCAGCAGCAGCATCATCATCAACAATATCAGCATCATCATAACCATCAGTATCAGTATCATCAGAAGTCTCATCATCAGCAGCACCCACATCGTCATCATCATCAACGTCACCATCATCACCATGGTGGTCATCACAATCATGATCATCATCAGCAGCAGCATCATCATCAGAAGCAGCATCAGCATCACCAGAACCATCATCAGCAGCATCATCATCGTCATCATCATCAGTATCCTCATCATCATCGTCATCAGCAGCATCAGCAGCATCGGCATCATCAGCATCATCAGCATCGTCGTCATCATCATCACCAGCATCGTCAGCAACATCATCGGCAGCAGCATCACCAGCAACAGCATCAGCATTATCGGCAACAGCATCGTCAGCCTCACGGATACCATCAGCATAACCAGCATCATCAGCATCCTGAAGAACCGCATCAACCTATTCATCATCAACCACAACAACCGCATCAGCAGCATCATCATCATCACCCTCGTCATCACCATCATCATCATCAGCAGCATCAGCATCGTCATCATCATCAGCATCATCTTCCTCATTCCAATCGTTCTCCTCCTCCTCCTCCCCCGCCTCCTCCGCCTCCTCCTCTCCGCCCCCCATCCGCGTCATCATCCTCCGCATCCTCCTCCCCAACCGCCTCCTCCACCACCTCCTCCTCCTCCTCCTACTACTATTCGTCCGCATCCTCGTCCTCTTCTCCATCCTCATCCTCCTCCTCCTCCTCCTCCTCCTCCTCCTCCTCCTCCTCCTCCTCCTCCTCCTCCGCCTCCGCCTCCGCCTCCGCCTCCGCCTCCGCCGCCTAACCGTCCCGTACTCCGCCGCGTCCTCCTCCTCAGCCGCCTCAACATCCGCATCTTCCTCCCCCCCTCCCCCGCCGCCGCAGCACCCACATCATCGTCATCATCCTCCGCCACATCAGCATCATCATCATCATTATCAGCATCAGCATCAGCATCATCATCATCATCATCATCATCATCACCACCATCATCATCATCATCATCATCAGCATCATCATCATCAGTATCATCCTCATCATCAGCATCATCAGCAGCATCATCGTCATCATCAGCATCATCATCCTCATCATCATCATCCTCATCATCATCATCAGCATCCGCATCATCCTCAGCAGCATCATCATCAGCATCACCATGCCAAAAATATGTATAAACATCTGCATCACCGTCTTCATCAGCATCATCATCACCACCATCATCATCATCATGAGCAGCATCAGCATCAGCATCATCATCGCAAGCATGAGTTGCATACGCATCATCATCATCATCATCATCATCATCATCATCATAATCAGCCGCAGCATCAGCATCATCATCACCATCGTCATCATCATCAGCAGCAGCACAATCAGCATCCTCATCATCCACAGCATCATCCTTAACATCATCATTACCATACTCAGCGAAATCATCATCAACATCATCATCATAATCGTCAGCAGCAAACCGCATCATCATCATGCTGGTCATCCTTGTCAACATCCTCATCATCAGCAGCAGCATCAGCATCATCAGCAGCAGCACAAGCATAAGCATCATCAGCATCATCCCCACTAGAAGCAACAATATCATCATCAACATCATTATCATCCTCAGCAGCATCATCATCATTACCCTCATAATCAGCATCATCAGCAGCAGCCTAAGCATCATCATCATCACCATCATCATCATCATCATCATCATCATCAGCATCATCATCATCGTCAGCATCATCATCATGATCAGCATCATCATCATCATCATCAGCAGCAGCAGCAGCAGCTGCAGCTGCAGCCGCATCATCATCGCCTGCACCAGCGGTATCATGAGCAGCAGAAGTACCATCAGCATCAGGATGACCATGACGACCCATCATCATCAGCATCAACATCATCAGCAGGAGCATCAACAGCAGCACCATCAGCATCATCATAAGCAGCACCAGTATCATCGCCAGCATCATCACCAGCAGCAGCAACACCAGCAGCATAACAGCAACAACAACAACGACCACAACAACAGCATCGTCAGCAGCAGCATCAACAGCAACAGCATCATCAACAGCATCATCAGCATTATCAGCATACTTGTCATCAGCGTCATCATCATCCGCAGCATCATCATCAGTAGCACAATCATATGTGAAATTATATACATGCCCATCATCGACGCCAGCATCCTCACCATCATCAACAACATGATCAGCACCATCATCATCAGCAAATCACCCGAATTGCAATAATGCTCATAATAATCATAATGAACCTAATGATGATAATCATAAAAAACTGATAACTATCAAAATGAGAACAGCAGTCATCATCAACAGCAGCATCATCATGACCATCATCAGCATCATCATCCTCAGCATCCTCAGCATCGTCAGCGCCAGCATCATCAGCAGAATCAGCAGCGGAATCATCATCATAAGCATCATCAGCAGCCCATCGTCATCATCGTCATATGCATCATCATCCCCATCAGCAGCATCATTAGCAGCAGTAGCAGCAGCATCATCGCCATCAGCACCATCGTCATCAACATCAGTAGCATCAGCATCATCATCCTCGCCATCGTCAACACAATCATCATCAGCAGTAATATCATCATTACCAGCAGCACCATCGTCACCCTAAGCATCATCATAATCATGATAATCATCATAAACATCCCCAGCATCCGCATCATCATCGTTACCATCACCCTCCTCATCAGCATCATCATGAGCAGTATCATAATCAGCATCAGCAACATCATCAGCATCATCAGCATCATTATACGCATCGTCATCATCAGCAGCATCCTCCTCCTCTGCCTCCTCCTCCTCCTACTCCTCCTCCGCCTCCTCCGCCTCATCCTCCTCCTCCTCCTCCACCTCCGAGTCCTGCTCATCCTGCTCCTCCTATTCCTCCTCGTCCTCATTCCCCATTCCTCCCGTCTTCCTACTCCTCCCCCTCCTCATTCTCCTCACCATCATCATCTTCATCACTATCAGCATCATCATCATCATCATCATCACCATCATCATCACCATCATCATCATCATCATCATCATCATCATCATCTTCATCATCTGCATGATCTTCATCATCATCGCCTCATCACCAGCAGCAGCATCACCACCATCATCATGATTATCAGCATCATCAGCAGCACCACCACCACCATCATCATCACCAGCATCAGCAGCATCATCATCATCACCACCACCACCACCAGCACAACCACCACCACCATCACCTCATCATCATCATCATCATCATCATCATCATCATCATCATCATCATCATCATCATCATCATCATAATCATCCCCCCCGCCTCCCCCTGCGCCTGTTCCTCCTCCTCCTCCTCCTCCTACGCATCCTCCGCATCCTCCTCGTCTTCATCCTCCTCCTCCTCATCCTACTCTTCATGTTCCCTTCCTCCTCCTCCCACCTCCTATCGCGCGGACGAGGACGATGTCGGGATCACGACCAGCCCGAGTTCAGACCACTCGCTGAACTGCCGCGGGGTGTGAACTCGACGTCCTTCCTACCGCGCGGACAAAGACGAGGTCGAGTTCACGACCCATCCTTATCGGAGCACTCGTCGGAATTACACTGTTCTTACACTCAGCCATGTTCCTGCAGCGCTGTTGCACGGGCACGGTGGTGGCCTAGACGGCACTCGAGACCGCAAGATCACCCCGAGCTGGATCCCGGGGCCCGAGAGGCCCCAAAGAACGCCCCAAGAGGGGCCGAAAAGGGGACCACAAAGTGACATGTGCTCTGAGCCCCAAGATGTCCTCCGATGCCGCCAGGAGGCCCCCACGAGGCCTTCGAGAGGCCACTAAGAAGCCGCGCGAGAGACCCCGAGGGGCATCCAAGAGATCTCTGGTCCAAGATGGTCCAAGATGGTCCGACACGGTCCCAAGACGCCTCCAAGACGGCCAAGATGGCCTCCAAGGCGGTCCCAAGACGCCTCGA